>JAXGGA010005858.1:0-74487 GCA_038373865.1 Uloborus plumipes
AGTCGAGTAACTAGGCTGTTTGTAAAGCTTTACCAGTGTATCATGGGCGCCCATATGAGAAATGGGATGGGGGGCTCTGATATTTTCCCCATGGAGAGCAATTTCATTGCAGATTTGAGTCATTAAAAGTTGGCATTTTTAAAACTTATTCATTAATGCCTGAAGAAGAAATGTTTTTAGATTTTTGCCAAAAAAAGTACTAAAAGCAAGGATGTGCTAATTTCTGTGGGGGGGGGGGGGCCTTCGGCGCCCTTTATGAGGTGTCTATGGGTAGGGCTGCCCCGATAGGAGGTAATGGGAGGTTACTGCGGCCTCCCAAAAAGTTCTTTATTCGGCACATTTTGTCTGACGATTCGGCTAATTGGAAAATACTAGTGAAATAGTGCGTTATTTTGCTTTTTTTCTCTCATTTCTCATGCCTAATATATTTGATCTTAAAATGTAGGAATGTGCTATCTGTGCATTATCATATTTTATTGTTGAGTAAAATTTAAAGTTTCATTCGGCAAATTGAGAATTTCGTCTTCCCGAAAAATGTTCGGAGCTTCCTTGCATGCTTGTAAAGATGCACCGATTAATCGGCAGTAATCGACCATAATTGGTCACTTTTCCGGTTGTTCATAATCGTCCAATTTTGCCGATTAATCGGCGGAACAAATATTTTTAGAATACAATTTTTTCTACGTATTCCTTCAACAAGAAACTGGATAAATTATTAGCTGTGTGTATGTCATTTTAATTATGACTTGAAGTATGAAAGTTTACTGACTAAAAACGAAATACATTATGAAAAAACTGCTTAAAACTGAATGAAATATTAAAAAATAATATTTGCAGCTGACATTCACTTAACATTATTATGAAATATTAAATATTAATACTTTCAAATTGTAATTCGAAAATATGAGTATTTTACCTTTATCAGGACTACTACTTGCTGGTTTATGTATATTTCCAAGCTAAATAATTTTTCACTTGATTTTGTTATTTCACTTATCGCTTGATTATTAAATATTGTTTGCACACGCTATACTTTTATTTATTCGTTTATTTCATTTTTCTGTTTTAAATTAATATATTTATTAAAAATAGTTCACTTTTGTGCGCAAATGAGTAAAAACCAAAAAGCAACGTCTAAAAGCACAAGTAGATAAAGTTAAAATTGGCAAACATGTTTCAAAGGCATAAAGCCTCCTTCTTCAGTGCCAATGAAGAAATAGAAAGAACCAAAGTACCGGGAAAGTTTAAACAGCAAGGGAGCAAAAGCTAGGCCAACCAGGTGTCAGCGTGTGCCGATTTCGAACAGGCCATAGATTTGAGTAAAAAACCAAAAAAAGCGACGTTTAAAAACACAAATAAATGAAGTTAAAATTAGCAAACATGTTTCAAAAGCATAAAGCTTCCTTCTTCTTTTTTCCGAAGCTAAAATTATTTGCCGACCTTCAACTGTTGGCGAGTTAGATTTCTTAGAAGCCTTTCATGTGCACAAAAATTTAGGAAATATTTGTAACGAATCCTTTGCAGTTCCACACATCTCACCAATTTTACTTCTTGCTTTTAAATTTTCTGACAACGCAACGCCAAATCCGAGCTCGGCACACGCTGACACCTGATTGGCCTAGCTTTTGCTCCTTTGCTATTTAAATTCTCCCGGTACTTTGGTTCTTTCTATTTCTTGCTTGGCACTGAAGAAGGAGGCTTTATACCTTTGAAACATGTTTGCCAATTTTAACTTTATCTGCGTGTGCTTTTAGACATTGCTTTTTAGTTTTTACTAATATATTTATGTTTCCAATGTTGCAACATTTTTCATGTGCTGATACTTTTCTTTTCGCTCTACCTTTGGCATGGTTCTTGACGATTACCTCATCATTTTCACAAACCACACATGAAACATAAAAGTCTTATTTTTAGTGGTACCTAACTGTAAAAAAGTAATTACGAAGTGTGGTCAGTTAAACTACTGACCACAAACTGCAAACTCAACAGTTGAATTTACTCTTTAACATGATGCAACTTCATTAATGTTATTGTAATGATTATGTAAATTGGCTCACAGAAATGTAATGAAATCTTGAAATGTTAGGTATTATTTTGAAAAAAATATATGAAGAAAAACAAATCATTCAGAAATAAAAATAGCTTACTGTTTCCGAAGCTGAAATTTAAAAAATAATAATACAGTCAAACCCCGCTATAACGAACCCTCAACGGACCAACTTGAGTGATCGTTATCACCGAGTGTTCGCTATATCCGAATTTCCAAAAAATAGTTGGAATTCGGTATTATGCTATAATAATGAACATCATAATTGCATATGTCTTCATTTTGTCAATGTTTTCAATCACAAAAGAACTGTCCACAGTTTCTCTTTCTGCTTTTTGCAATTTCTTACAACCGTATATGGGTCATTCCATGTCAAGTGATCCAACGTTTTTTACCTTACATTTTTGTATTTCTTTCAAATTTGGTTCATCAGTTGTACCCCTTGAGGTAATCAAAAGTCTTAATTTTTAGATTTTTATCTCTATTATTTTTTCAATTATGAGACTTTGAACTGTGGAAAAACCCTCGTTTTTCCATGGATAAGGGAATTCAAAAGGGAGCATAACTCGGCACCAAATATAGATAGAACGATTCGGTAAATGGCATTTTAAAGTACGTTAGTTGCCGCTTAATTTGGTATGCAACATGACTAATTTGATAAAAAATTTCTTTTTCAAAAAATGAAATTTAAATTTCAAATTTAAATTTTTCAAAAAACATATAATGAATTTTTTTCAAAAAATTCTCAAAAATTCTTGTGTACTTTATCTATGTTTGTACAAATTTTTAGATTGGGATCTCAATGGGATCATATTTTTTTGAATTTTTGAATAAAACTGTATAGGAAAAAAATTATGCTTTTTAGATTCTATTTATTTAAATACTAAGTTATCTTGCTTGTGATGGTCTAAAAAGTAGTAAATAAACAAGAATATGTTTAAAGTGAGCTGGCATGAGCTTATAGATTTGTCAGGTTCATCCCCCCCCTCCCTCCCCCGCACAATCACTCTTTTTTTTTTCAAAACTGTTCAAAATGTTTTTAAAAAAAAACTCTTTGATGCAAAATGAATAGTAAACTTATTTAAAGTTTGTAAATGGGTTCCCTTATAACTAGACGAAGTATCCCTCTCCCCACCCAAATATACCATTCACACTATACTAATATGACGTCCAACCTCGGGATAGAATTGAGGATTATTTTTACTCTAGGTAAGTGAGCTAGCATTAACTTGCAAATTGGTCAGCTCCCCCTCCCTTCCTTCCCGACCCAACCATTTTTTTCCCCCAGACTATTTCAAATGCTAAAAAAAAAACTTCTTTGATACAAAATGAACAGTAAACTTATTTAAAGTTGGTAAATGGGTTTCCTTATAACAAGGCAAAGTAAAACCCTTCCCCCACCCAAATATACCAATAACGCTACACTAATATGACGTCTCACCTGGGGATTGATTTGAGAATTATTTTCCCCCTAGGTATATATTGTTTTTCAGACGAATTGTTTCTTTTTTCAATCCGACCTTCACAAAGTGTACTTCCATTCAATATCTGAATTTAAACATTTTATCCCTCCCATAGCACCAATCTTCAATTTTGGAGGAAGAAAAGAAACGGTTCGCCCCAAGATCATAGCAAACAGCAAAATAGCAGTTTCCCCTTGTTCTCATAATGTTTACCCATTATTTTCACACAAAACTGAAAAGAAATCAATGTATAGGGTTATATGTCAGTCCCCATCACTGTCTTTCCTTTCTCTTATTGGACAAAGCTCATGAGCTAATGGGAAAGAGTAACAAACAGAACAAACTGAAACACTACCAGACATCAGTAGAGACTATGGCTTTGAAATAGGGTTTAGACGGGATGATAAAAAAATAAAAGTTTGGAGCTGGAAGGTAGGAAAAGGGGAGGAGCAATCTGTACAGAAGTTAAACAACATGAGAGGTTATGATCAAAAAAGCAGTGTTTGTTTAATATAAGTATATAGATATATCTTGCTGCATTACTTTCCTTTACAACAAAATGAAAAAGAACACAAACAATTTAAAAAATTAAATAACAGCTGCACACTAGATAATGTGGGAAGATAGTTATGGGGACACAGACATATGATTTGATATTTTGATTTATTTACAGTTTTGTGCGAAAAGAATAAAAAAAAACGATGAGAACAAGGAGAAACAGTGCTATTTTGCTGTTTGCTATGATCTTGGGGCGACCCATTTATTTCCTCCCTTCAAAATTGAAGATTGGTGCTGGGGTAGGAGATGAAATGAATCATAAAGTTAAATTTCAGATATTGAATGGAAGTACACTTTGAAGTTCGGATCGAAAAGAAACACTTCGTCTGCAAAACAATATATATATAATTAGGGTGAAAATAATCCTCAATTCAATCCCGAGGTTGGACGTCATATTAGTATAGTGTGAATGGTATACTTGGGTGGGGAGGGGGATACTTCGTCTAGTTATAAGGGAACCAATTTACCAACTTTAAATAAGTTTACTATTCATTTTGTATCAAAGAGTTTTTTTTTTAAAACATTTTGAACAGTTTTGAAAAAAAAAAAGAGTGGTTGTGCGGGGGGAGGGAGGGGGGGGGGGGATGAACCTGACAAATCTATAAGCTCATGCCAGCTCACTTTAAACATATTCATGTTTATTTACTACTTTTTAAGGATACCGTCTTGAAAATGTCATGGGTCCAGCGACCTTTGGTTGAAAGGTCCTAGTAAGACTGCCAGTCTTGGAGTAGAAAAGCATTTAAGTCTTTTCTGAGTTGGCCAATTGGGAACGAAGTTATGAGATTGACGGTAGATTTTGTTGCTTCCTTGGCAAGTTGGTCTGCAAAATCATTTCCTGTATTATTGGAGTGGCCCTTTATCCATGAAATGGTGACTATGTGGCGGATTTTATCTGCGATCAAAGCCCTCCTCAACCATGAACCAATTTTCCAACTCCAATCTAAGCTTATTAATCTCCGCCACATAGTCACCATTTCATGGATAAAGGGCCACTCTAATAATACAGGAAATGATTTTGCAGATCAACTTGCCAAGGAAGCAACAAAATCTACCGTCAATCTCATAACTTCGTTCCCAATTGGCCAACTCAGAAAAGACTTAAATGCTTTTCTACTCCAAGACTGGCAGTCTTGCTGGGACCTTTCAACCAAAGGTCGCTGGACCAATGACATATTCAAGACGGTTTCCTTGTCAAGACTCCATAGTTCTTCCATTAGCCAATTAATCACCAACCATGGGCTCACTCATTCCTATTTCTACAAACGAACTCTCCTCAGCTCTCCCAACTGCATTTGTGGCAAATTTGGAAATTTTGAACACTTCGTCTTCCACTGAAGGTTTACGTCGGCGTTTCATCTAGTGCTTTCTACTAATCTAAGAGCACAATGGAAAAGTTTTCTTTTAGTCGACAAGAAGGCCTACAAAAACGCATTATCCCTAATTGACTTTCTTTTCAAAAACAAGCAGCTTTTTTTTTCCCAGAATTACCATAGCGCTTGGACTTCCCCTACCACCTTGTTCCCATCGTTTGTTACCTTGTTTGTTTTCATTTTTATTTCATGTCATTTTATATATCCAAGACTATTCAAAAATTATGTAACCTACTCCATGTGATTCTTTATGTATTTTTATTTTTATTTTTTTTTTAATTTTAAATAAACACGTACGTCATACAGGGCAAACCAAACCGAGTAGATCTTGCAATCATTCGGGCCCTGAATGATGGCGCTTACCATCACAAGCAAGATAACTTAGTATTTAAATAAATAAAATCTAAAAAGTATAATTTTTTTTCCTATACAGTTTTATTCAAAAATTCAAAAAAATATGATCCCATTGAGACCTCAATCTAAAAATTTGTACAAACATAGATAAAATACACAAAAATTTTTGAGAATTTTTTGAAAAAAATTCATTATATGTTTTTTGAGAAATTTAAATTTGAAATTTAAATTTCATTTTTTGGAAAAGAAATTTTTTATCAAATTAGTCATGTTGCATATCAAATTAAGCGGCAACTAACGTACTTTAAAATGCCATTTACCGAATCGTTCTATCTATATTTGGTGCCGAGTTATGCTCTCTTTTGAATTCTCTTATCCATGGAAAAACGAGGGTTTTTCCAAAGTTCAAAGTCTCATAAATGAAAAAATAATAGAGATAAAAATCTAAAAATTGAGACTTTTGATTACCTCAAGGGGTACAATTGATGAGCCAAATTAGAAAGAAATACAAAAATGTAAGGTAAAATTTTTCTGAGATTTTGGATCACTTGACGTGGAATGACCCATATGTATTTTCATTAGCAGAAACGCTGGTAACAATAGATTTTGATAGGGAAAATTTCTTGCAAAGTGAGGATTGGGTTTCGCCACTTTTTTAGGATCGTTATAGCCGATTTTTCAGGCTTTGTGAATCGTTATAAGCGTACAAAGTTACATTACTGACACAGAGTTTTAGATCGGACAAATGAAAAGGTTCGCTATAACCGGGGGTTCGCTATAGAGGGGTTCGACTGTAATAATAAAAAAATATGGAGAAATTGTTTTATTAAAAAAATACACACCAGCATATCCAATTTGCTTTAAGGAGCATGTCTGCTTTCTAGCCAATCCTTACTTGTGTGACCTTACTTATCCTTATAATTGAAGTTTAAAATCGACGTAAATAAAGCACAAATTAGGTAGAAAGTTAGGTGAGAGAACTTCTGGTTCTCTCACAGCTTTCGTGTTGTGTGCTGAGCTTTTTGCACTGAGGAAGAGGCTCCATTGTAGCCTTGAAATAGCTATTTGCTGTACTTTCTACCTAATTTGTGCTTTATTTACGTTGATTTTTAACTTCAACTATATTTTAGCACAAAACTTATTTAATAATTTTTCATTTAACTTACTTATCTTTACTTATCCCGAGTCAGATTTCTCTGATGATCACTAGACACGTTGTTCAGTAAAAATCTTCTCTACTTTTCTTGTTTAAGTAACCAATTTAAAAGTTTTGATTTAAAAAAAAAAAAAGTAAATTTCGTTCTTTTCTCCTTGGAACGTTAGGAATTCGAGAAATGTAACTTTTTACGCTGGTTTAGATAACCTATGATTTTTCCATCCCTCCCCCCTGAAAACATACTCTTAAATAAATAAAAAATATAAATAAATAAACAGAAGGACTAAAATAAAAGAAATTTCAAGCAACAGATAAAATGAATAGAAATTCGTTTTTCTCAGTCAAAAACTAAAGCTGAGAATTTGAATAATACCCTACATTAGATAAGATTATAAAAGAAAACAACTAGGAACTTTTGTTGCTAACTTATCTTGTACTGTTTATAAAAGCATTTCACTTTTCACGTAAAAATGTAAACCAGAAATAACAAAACCGTATCACAATTATAACATTAAAAAATACTTGCGATTACAACGCAACTTTCACTTTAACTGAAAACGGTTTCGTTCAGTTCACATTCAGGTTTGACAGCTCGATACCATTTGTTGCGATTGGCTGATTAAGTAGTTCAAAACTTTTACAGAATGTTGGCGGGATGTGAAAAATATTGCGATTTTGAATTTTAAAAACTAATTTCAAATTCTAATGAGTTAAGATCTCCAATTTTTTTCCCTTGCATGAGTATTTTTTATGGATATTTTGTGTGATTTTTCGAGAAAGAATCAATGGAATGCAAATGTTACTGTTTCATTGATTGAGAGATTGAATAGAGTTCTCGTGGTTAATAAGAAGTTAAAACGAGAGAAAAAAACAAACAATATTTACTCTGAAAGCAGTAACAAGGGTCTCCAAAAGTTTCTGTGATGTGTGCGTGGGAGGGAGAAGGAGAGTGGAGGGGGGGGGGGGCGCGTCGAGAGAAGAAAAAGTTTTTAATTCGTGTCTTGAAGAAGTTAGTACGTAGTGTGTGAGTGTAAGGTCATGAACTCGAACTCAATTATTATTCTTTGAGAACAGGAAAGAAAATAAATAATACATAATTTTCTGTAGAAATGTCACTAAATCTCGAAAAATGAATAAGTTCAATGAAGATTAATTAAAAAATAAAGTAAAGTTATAAGTAAATGCGGGTATCCCCGGTTGGGGAAGAATCTACACTTCGCTGTGCCAACAGGCCCGTCATTTGGAGGGGTTGGAGGGGGGGGTCGACCCCCCCCCCCCGCTTTGAGAAACCAATGCATTTGCATATAAGTGGGCGTGGCTTTTGTTGTTTTCCGATGAAATTACATTGTGTTTGCCATCGTGTTTGCAACCTTTCTCCCCCCCCGGAAAATCTTGAAATGGCAGGCCTACTGTGCCACGAGATCGTGGCCATTCCAGGAGAAAGCCGCCATCTTGTCCGGCATGTGACATTCATGTATTTCATTAAAAAGTAGTGATTTTAAAGGCTAATAAACTAAATTTAATGGTTAAAAAATCACAAACCAATGTGGAACATTGGAGGCGAAAAGCTTGTTAATTACCTTTAGAAATTACTATTTTTTAATGAGATATATGAACATCATGTGCGAGACAAGATGGCGGCGTTTTCTCTACTAATAATAAAGCTGAAGGTGGTTCTGTCTGTCTTTCTTTCTTTCTTTCTTTCTTTCTTTCTGTCTGTCTGTCTGTCTGTTACGCGCGTAGCGCCAAAACCGTTCGGTCGATTTTCATGCCACTTGGCACAAAATTAGTTTGTAGCATGTAGTTTTGCACCTCGAAGCGATTTTTCGAACATTCCATTTCGTTCTTTTTCTATTCGAATTCTTAGAGGAAATTCGATAAAATAGGGAAGAAATATTCCATACACATTTTCAAGTCTTATGTCATTCGAAAGCTTGAAATTTTCTGCACAAAATGACGTTTTTTCGAAGTTTTCTACGATCATCAGGAGAGCTGTAACAATTGTTTTTAGAATCCTGAAATTCAAGGCTTACCTTCAGTAAAGCAAGCCAAACGATTCTAAAATGGCTTTGCTCGCGAATAAAATTTGTTTGAAAATAGAGATGAAATGAATTATTTTATCAACGGAAATCAACTTTTCATGTTGTTACCATGGTTACGTTTTTATTTCGTTCTTTTTCCCTTAATAATTTTAAAAATGTATTTGTTTTTGTAACAATCCAAACTCCAAGCCTTATTAAAATTAGTCAAATGAAATATTAACAAGAAGTTCTGTCAAGAACTAAACGAGCCTACTTTCCCGTACATCGACATCGGCATTCTCGCATCTGATCATTATTCTCTTGATTATCTGAGACTTAAAAGTATGTCAAACATACCTTTTTAGCACTTAGAGCTGATTTCGAAAAGCAAAATATACCCCTTTCATCAGATGAAATAGACACGTAAAAAGTAATTAACGAATAAATAAAGTTTTGTCGCACCTTTTAAAGAGTAACTGTTACAGTTCCTCCGTAGAAAAAATCCTCCATCGTTTTCAAAAAAAAATAAAAATAAAAAAATAATAATAAAATAAATAAATAAATAAATAAATAAAAGTACAAAGAGCATCAAAACACATTTTATCAAAGAAAAAAAAAGAAAAAAAAAAAAAGAACTCGTCCGTTAATAAAATGTCTCGAATTTCACTTTTAATCTGTTGCCAGTTGTTAAATATAAATAAAGAATAAAATGTTCTCGTGAATGAAAAATTATTGTTACAAAAAAAAACATCGTCTGCCAAAAAAAAAAAAAAAAATAATAATAATAATAATAAATAAAATAAAACAAATGAATAAATAAACAAAAAATCGTCTGCACAGTCAGTAATTTTTTTTCTGAGCCTGCATTTCCGCCATGTTTGCGGAGTCGGAGTCGGAATCAGAGTCCTCACAGAAGATTACTCAGAAAAGTACGTTACAAACATTATTTATCAAAACCATTTTCAAACAAAGTTAGTTAGAAGGAAATCCGACTTTAAGTTCAGGATCAACATTCAACTTAAATTCCCCGTAGACGCTAATGTTAATTTTTTTTTTCTGAACTGTTCAATATTGAACGAAAAATGGTTCAAATCAAAAAGCGAAATATGAAAATGTATGGGAAAGCCTCTCCAAGATCTTTCAAACAAAAAAAAAGTTTATTCCATTCGGACGGTTCACTCAAAAGTTATTAGGTGGTGAAAGGTTGCTTGAGCGGATCAATGTTAAACAAAAAATTGTTCAAATCGAAAATGTAGATACAGAAATGAAGTATCCTTGAAAAGATCTTTCGAACAAAAAAAAGTTTGTTCAAATCGGATTGTTCACTCAAAAGTTATCATCGCGGGACCGGTTGTTTGAACGGTTCAAAGTTGAACCAAAAATTGTCCAAATCGAAAAATCAAATATGGGAATGAGCTGCACTCGCTGAGATCTTTCGAACAAAAAAAAAAAAATTATTCCATTCGGACGGTTCACTCAAAAGTTATTAGGTGGAGAAAGGTTGCTTAAACGGTTCAATGTTGAACCAAAAGTGTTCAAATTGAAAATTTAAATACGGTAATAAAGTATCCTTGCCGAGATGCTTCAAACAAAAAAGTTTGTTTAAATTGGACAGTTCATTCAAAAGTTATTAGGGGTGACAGCTTGATTGAGCGGTTCAATGTTGAACGAAAAATTGTTCAAATCGGAAATGTAAGTACGGGAATGAAGTACCCTTGAAAAGTTCTTTCCAACAAAAAAAAGTTTGTTCAAATCGGACTGTTCATTAAAAAGTTAGTATCGCGAGGCAGGTTGTTTGAACGGTTCAAAGTTGAACCAAAAATTGTTCAAATCGAAAAATCAAATATGGGAATGAGCTGTACTCGCCGAGATCTTTCTAACAAAAAAAATTTTGTTCAAATCGGAATGTTCATTCAAAAGTTATTAGGGGGGGACAGACAGACCGACCGACCGACCGACCGACCGACCGACCGACGCACAAATTCCCCATCTCAATACCCTACTTTCAAATTTTTAATTTTTCGATATTCATTTTACCTTTTTATTTTTTTTAACTTGGCGATATTTTTTGGACTTGGCGATATTTTTTTTAACTTGGCGATATTTTTTGGACTTGGCGATATTTTTTAGATGCATTAAGCTACTTTTAATACTTTTTTAGTCTTTCTTTTATTTTTAACGGGAAAGTAGGCTAAAAACCGTGATAAGACGGCACCTGTCAATCAAATGAGAAATCGAGTCCTTTCCTTAAAATACAGGATACCATTCTAAATTTATCGTCTGCAAAACATATTTTACTTCATTATAAATACAATATAAATTGCAGCAAATGGCTTGAGTGAACGAATTTAGCTTTTAATTTATCGTTTGCTGGTTGATCTTTGTCGATGTTTATTGTTTTTATTATCATTGTGAAGAATAATGCACGAAATTTCTATGACTAATACTTAAAATTTTTAGGATCAGTTGAGTTTAAAAGAAAAAATTGCTCCAAATATACTTTTGCAATGTGATTATTTATTGTTGGACTGTAATTTGCAGCAATAATTGCATTTAATAAATAATGAAAGACAATATTAAAAATTATTTTTTTGGCGACTTTTTTTACAATTTGGCATTCAATTCTATTTCAGTATATTTACTTCTATCTTATTGCGATATTGTAACGTTCTTTCTAAAGTATGTCATTTCGGAAAATGTATTATTTTGTTTTTGAAGTTAGGAAAGAAAACGTTCTTCTTCTTTTAAACTTAGGTAAGATTTCTGTTGGTTTCTGTGAGCAACAAAATTTTTCTTATTTTTTCTTTTGGCTTATTTTTGTGCACCTATCTTTGGGGTTGCATTCGAATGTCCCCAAGGGGGTGATTTACCCCTTTTATGGGGTAATCAGGGCTTTCAATGCAGACCAAAGTGATATTAATTGGCGCGACCACTTGGCGATATCTCGCCAAGCTTTTGGTCACCAAGTGTTTGACGCCAATTTGGCGACATATCGCCAAGTTGGCAATAAATTTAGCGAAAAAAAATTTTTTTTGGGTTCAATTTGGCGCTATTGGCGATATTTTGCGAAAAATCTACTGAATGATGTTAAAATCGGCGATATTTAGGAGATTAATCATTGTAAAACGTTTTTTTGCATTGTTTCGTGGCAAACTAGGGATGCAAATGTTTGAATTGTTATCTTACTCACTTCAAGCACTATTTTAGCACTTAAGGCATCTACTAAGAAATTTACACGTAAAAGGAAGTAGTGTAGGGTCCATACCAAATTTTTATATCATACTTTGAAGGAATTATAGTTGAATTATAACTAAAATAGAGTATTTTTTTCTGCTATATCATTTTTTTACAAATGAACTTTTAATTTTATACCACGGGCAAAGCCGTGCGGGTACCGCTAGTCATGGAATGATCCTTCATGACAATTTTAAGGCCTTAGCTAAAAGATGGCATATCAACGTTATGAATTGCCATGGCCAGCCTGTAACGACAGCTAATGGGTCATTCCATAGAAATGTCAACCTCAGTCGAAGAAAAAAAATACCTAAGTGAAAAAAATATCAAAAAAAAAAAAAATAAATAAATAGATAAAAATCATACAACATAAGAAGTTAAAAAGAAATTGAAAAAGTATTGTAATTATCACAGAGATTAGCCATAATAAGTTTTGTAATGTGTTTGCTGCTTCTTATTCGATGGTTACGTTAGTCACGTTACGCTAGTCACACTCCATCTTGAGTAAAAGTGACACTTAAGACTAAAAAAATTAAGATTTAATAAATGTGTTTTATGTTTTTAGAAGCCAACTTTACACATTTTTTAAATATACCATGCAATTTTTCACACTTGCTTAACTTTGAGAAATTTTTGCCCCACAACATGAGCATTCATTTTCAGGGTTGCAAAAATGTTACGTTAGTCACGCTGCTATTTTGGTTGAAAAATATCTATTGTCACTAATTTTGTTATAAATTCTTAGCAGAAATGATACATAGATACCATGTACATTGTAAATCCACCAGCATAACTAAAAAAAAATGTTTATCCTTAAAGTTACAAGTAAAAACAGTTACAAAATCAGCTCTGAATGTTACTTTAGTCACTATGGAATGACCCTAATGATAAGTTGGTTTTTCACTCTTAATTTAGCACATCTATGGGGGGGAAAACCCGAAATTTGAAGTTTCGCGCACAAAAAAACTCATTTTTTATCCATATATTATCATTTGTCCTTAATTCTGAAAAAAGAAGAAATTAGCAGTCATTCAAATTAATTCTAGTTATAGTTCTATTCAAATGAATTTATTCAAGCAAAATTTTAAAGCAACCCAGGATTTTTAAGTCTCCGAGCCAAGTTGATACTTTTATCCAAGTTCCATCTAACGATAAAATACCTGCCCATTATTAAAACTACTTATTTTTAATTGATAAGTCATACTTAAGTTAAGATAAGACTATTTTTTTAATTATTCATTTGTAGCTGAATTAAGTAACGTTAAACTGAATTAAGTTATGATTGAAACAAAATTAAAAAATGTCGAGTTAATAATTTTGTCCTGCAGTGCATCTAAAAGTAGTACAGCAAATTCCGTATTATCCGCGAAATAGGCTGGCACATTTACCGCGAATCAGGCTTGGAGTCAATTACGAGAAGATATAATCGATTACGATTATGAGCATGAAAAATTTGAGATTACAGTTATAATTACGATTGCAGTCCTCTGCTAAATTGCTATTACGATTACAGCAACGATTAGATTATGTAAAAATGTAATCGATTACGATTTATGTGCCGATTACGATTTCGATTACACGATTACAGCTTCGGGAGGAATATATATTATATTTATACATACATTCAAAGGAGGATCCAGAAATTTTTGTTAGGGATTCAAGTTTCAGTGCACCTTATTAGTTTCGTGGATGGAAAACGAAGCATACAGAATTTAACCCATTAATGCCTGACATTTTTTTCCCAAAGATATTTTGTATACTGGTTACAAACAGTGTTTAATGGATAGGAAAAATAATTTAAAAAAATATTATGTAAAAAATAATTTTTTTATTAAGGAAAGAAAAATCGTCTCTTAAAAGTTACGATGGACCCCAGAGGTTTTTTACTAAAACACTTTTTTTACTAAAATTTTTTTCCTGCCTACGATATAATATTTAAAAAGACATTTTATAAGAAGTACAATCAGTAATTAACATAAACTGGGAAGCTGGGAATAACTTTGAAAACTTAGCTTTTTTTCTTGAGATTGTGAACGATGTCATTTTTGATACAGATCATATTAAAACTGCTACAGAATACACTTTACAATGGTTATGTGCTGCAATCTGTTAATAACGAACTGAAACAATACCAAGGTACTCATTGAACATTATTATTTGGTTGAAATGTTCATTTTGGGGAAATTCAGACCCTTTTTTGGACCGTCCCTAAAAAGAGACGCTAGGCATTAATGGGTTAAAACTTCTTTAAAATATCACACAATTTCGCACAGCAAGTAGTTTTTTTTATTATATTCTGTTAAATTTACCATTAATTCATTTTGGTAAAAATTTATCATCACGAAAAATTTAAATTGGCAATTTATAAATTGTCTGCATGTAATCAATATTGGAATTATAAAATTCTTAAAAATAAAATTTTCAAGTAAAGTTTAACATTTTTTAAACATAAAAAGTGCTTTAAAAATCTATAACCACCAAAAATTTTCTTCTTTTATGTACTCATTGATTAAAAATAATATGAGCATTAAAATATAAAGCATAAACTAAGATTAAATTATGTCAAAATATTTGAAAAAAATGTCAGATTACATGATTACAAGGCGAAATTACGATTATTGAAAGAAATATTACAATTACGATTACAGGGTCATTCAATAGAAATGTCAAGCTCAGTCAAAGAAAAAAAAATACCGAAGTGAAAAAAGTATCAAAAAATGAATAAATAAATAAAAATCATACGCCATAAGAAGTTTTAAAAAAAATTGAAAAAGTATTGTAATTATCACTGAGATTAGCCATAATAAATAGTTTGTAGTGTGTTTATTGCTTGTTATTCGATGGTTACGTTAGTCACACTCCATCTTGAGTAAAAGTAACACTTAAGATTAAAAAAATTAATGTTTAATAAATGTGGTTTATGTTTTTAAAAGCCAACTTTACGCATTTTTCAAATACATCATTCAATTTTAACACTCGTTTAACTTTGAGAAATTTTTGCCTCGTAACATGAGTATTCATTTTCAGGGTTGCAAACATGGTACGTTAGTCACGCTGCTATTTTGGTTGAAAAAATATCTACTGTTAGTATTTTTTTTTTTTAATTCTTAGCAGAAATGATACATAAATACCATGTAAATTGTAAATCCACCAGCATACCTAAAAAATATTTTTATCCTTTAAGTTACAAGTAAAAACAGTTACAAAATCAGCTCTGAATGTTACGTTAGTCACTATGGAATGACCCTACACAAGAAATACTTGATTAAAATTACGATTACACGATTACGAGTGACCCATTTCCAAATTATGACTATGATTACGATTACAAAAAATGTAATCGATTACTCGGATTACGATTGCGTAATCGGCGATTACTCCAAGCCTGCCACGGATAAAATAAAAAAAAATAACTAAAAAACCGTACTAGTGTATGAAATAGCTGAAAACAGTCAATAACATAACACATGCATTTAAATTACAGCGAGAAATAATAGTACTGAGTAGAAAAAATATCTTTAAAAGCTAAAAATCACTAATAAAGACTCGCATTTTTCTTCGTTCAGTGAATCATCACCGTAAAAAGAAAGAAAACAAGAGTGTGAAAGACCCGCGGATAATCGAACCACGGATAATCATGAGTTTACTGAATCATAAATCTCTTCTCTATCTCTACTAATAATAAAGCTGAAGGTGGTTCTGTCTGTCCTTCTTTCTTTCTTTCTTTCTGTCTGTCTGTCACGCGCGTAGCGCCAAAACCGTTCGGTCGATTTTCATGCCACTTGGCACAAAATTAGTTTGTAGCATGTAGTTTTGCACCTCGAAGCGATTTTTCGAAAATTCCATTTCGTTCTTTTTCTATTCGAATTCTTAGCGGAAATTCGATAAAATAGGGAAGAAATATTTCACACACATTTTCAAGTCTTATGTCATTCGAAAGCTTGGAATTTTCTGCACAAAATGAAGTTTTTTCGAAGTTTCTACGATCATCAGGAGAGCTGTAACAATTGTTTTTAGAATCCCGAAATTCAAGGCTTACCTTCAGTAAAGCAAGCCAAACGATTCTAAAATGGTTGAACTTTAGAATAAAATTTGTTTGAAAAGAGAGATAAAATGAATTATTTTATCAACGGAAATCAATTTTTCATGTTGTTACTATGGTTACGTGTTCATACTTATTTTTGTTTCGTTCTTTTTCCAGGGTTGCCAGACGTAGTATTTTTGATTCTACGGTAGTATTTTTTCGGCCCAAATAAGGAGCGTAGTATGTTTCTGGCAACCCTGTTTCCAATACACTAATGACTTAATTAAAAGATTTGGCGGATTTTTTTTTTTTTTTTTCATTTTCATAGATTTCGCATTTCAGCAACATTGATTTTGGCAACGTTTGGAAACAGTAGTATTTTGTAATATTTTTTTTAGAGGAGGCGTAGTTTTTTTTTGTTCCAATTCTCTGGCAACCCTGTCTTTTTCCCGGTGAAGCGGTGAAGATGCTTTGGGACCCTGCTTGGCGCGTTTTCAAAAAGTCAACTACGCCAAATAGCTAGGGTTACCACGCTTGGCGCGCCTATCGTTCATTTAGCGAGAAAAGGGTACCTAAAGCACAGATTAACGAAATATCGTATCAATTGCGATATTGCATCGTTTTTTTAAAGTGTTTCATTTCGGAAAATGTATTGTTTTGTTTTTTAAGCTAGGAAAGAAAACTTTCTTCTTCTCTTAAACTTTGGTAAGATTTCTGTTGGTTCCTGTTATCAACAAAATTGTTCTTATTTTCTCTTTTGGCTTATTTTGGGTCCATCTCCCTTGGGGTTGCATTCGAATGTTCCGAGGGGGTGTTTACCCCATTTGTCGGGTAAATCAGTGTTTTCAATGCAAGGTGATATGAATTGGTTAACAAAAGTGATATGAATTGGCGCGACCACTTGGGGATATATCGCCAAGCTTTTGATCGCCAAGTATTTGACGCCAATTGGCGAAAAAAATTTTTTTTTTTTTTGATTTAGGTTCAATTTGGCGCTGTTGGCGATATTTTGCAAAAAATCCACTGAATGATGTTAAAATCGATGATATTTAGGAGATAAATCATTGTAAAACATTTTTTTTGCATTGTTTCGTAGCAAACTAGGGATACAAATGTTTGAATTGTTATCTTGCTCACTCCAAGCACTATTTTAGCACTTAAGGCATCTACTAAGAAATTTACACGTAAAATTAAGTAGTGTGGGGTCCATATCAGATCTTTATATCACTTTGAAGGAATTATAGTTGAATAAAACTAAAATAGAGCATTTTTTCTGCTATATCAATTATTTTACAAATGAACTTTTAATTTTATACCACGGGCAAAGCCGTGCGGGTACCGCTAGTGTATTATAAAGATAGTTGAGATCTCGCTCGGACTGCTTTGTTCGTTCAGCTTCGTAATTCAATTCGGCCTTTCAATGAAGAATTTTACTCACTTCTGGTATGACGTTGAAAAGTGGTTTTCCCTGCGCTGATACTACTCTAGCAAAGAAGTGACTTTTACAGAACTTATTCCCTTCGGATTGTACTGTATACTGTACAATGCTAAAAGTCGATTCGAATTTCGGTACCTCAGAACCAGACCAACGTAAGTCCATTTTTATAACTTTTCATTAGAGAGCCAAAACGATTGTCTGATGCATGCAAAAGATGGAACTCGTTGTCTTTTGATCTTGCTAAATAATTGAAGGAATTTCTCTTATGAAATAAAGTTCTTGTGATCTTGTGGGTCGATGCAAAACAAGATTCTACAAGCAATACATTCAAAAAGTGAAAATCGTTATTCCGACTTACGTCAGTGTTGTTCTGTGGTATTTTACGTGAATCACTTACAGGTCCCGTGCCATGGGCACTGGGTTCATGATTTTTGACGTTTCCTTCATAGTATTCATTTTTTTAAGGTTAATCGGATTTTTTTCTTTAAATTAGCTCTGATTGTTTTGAATGAATATACACATAGACAATGCTGCAACATTTTTCTTAAGTCGATACTTTTATCCTTAGCATAGTGCTTTTAGAGAACCTCTAATTTTCAAAGAATAAAAGTCTTGAATTGAATGGCTACTAATAATTGAAAAAAATAAATTAAACGCACTCCTAAATTAGAATGCTCACCGCAGCTTCCACTAATTTCTTATTCTGAATTTTCATGTCTAGTTAGCATAATAAACAATGTGTTAGAGTAATATTTCTGAAAATAATATTAGAATTGGTTCTGAGAAATTGGATAAAATTTTGAAACTATTTTGTTAAAAATAGGAAAATGGAAAAAAATAATTATCAGAAATAAATTACTATTTCAAAAATCGGAATTGTAAAGGGAGGGAAAAAAAACAGTGATATATATAGTGAAATTGGTAGTGTTGAAAACAATCATCTTTATCATTAATCGGCCCAGCCGATTAATCGGTAAACGGCCAGTTAGCTTATCGGTGCATCCCTATTGTTTATGTTCATTCTTATTCAAATTGGAAAGATGAATTTATTAAACATTTTACAGTAACTGCAGGGATTTTTTTTTATATTTTTATTCCGTTATACAGTTTTTGCATTATTTGTCTTGTTTTTCCTCGCTACACTTTCTTACTGCGTGTTATTCTCGTGTTTATAGAAAGTTTTTTCTTCATTGCTTACTTTTTTTTTCATTAGAAATTCTTGTGAGATGCATACTTAAAATAATTTAATGTAAAAAATATTTTTCCTCGATTTTATCGGCAAAATTTGGCCTATTATAAATAAATATACTAATGTTTTTCGCATTCCAAGTCCTGGAACTTAGTTATTCATAGTAGTGTCACGTGAATATCAGCTGTGAAAGTAATTTCTTAATATTTCATTCAGTTTTCTGCACTTTCCGAACTATTTGTTTTGCTTTTACTCTGTACACTACCATATTATATGTTATTGTAATGTTTGCAGACAATTATTTACTGTTAGTAAATTGATCATCTTAATTTCTTATTGAAGGTGTGCTTTAAAAATAGTATTTAAAAATACTTTTCCCGTCGATTAATCGGCAAAGCTTGGCCGATTGTAAATAATCGGCAAAGAAGTCAATCCAAGTCAATTAATTGGCACTGCCGGTTAATCGGCGCATCCCTACTTAAAACCCTTACTTTGTCTTCACTTTCTGTTGACATCTAGTCAAGGTGTCAACGATTTAAATCGGCGATTTAAATCGCGTTTTAAATCAAATGATTTTTTTAAAAACATCATCGATTTAAATTAACTTAAATTCTGGTAATTTCTGCAAAAATTTTGAATTTCATTATAGTTCTGACTTTTTGTTTGTCTGCATAACCTTTCTTCCTTAAATATTGATTTTGTCCCTAGGGTTTTTCCTTACTTGATTATTTTTATCTATTCAAAGTCTCTCTCTTTACTCAAACAAAAAATTCCTCTTTTTTTTTTTGTCAGTGGACACTTTTAATTTGCTGCTATTTTTATTAGAAGCCATTGTATTCAGGACTTTTTAAAAAAAGAAAACAATGAGGACATATTTTAGGTACTAAGTTAAAAAATGGGTGTGCAGAAGAGTCCTGGAAAATTAGGCCTGTGTGTGTTGGTAAAGTGTTGTATAATTGTACAAATTGGGAAAAAAGAAAAATGATTAGTGCTTTAATTCTTGTAAAAAAATTTAAAACATGTTTTCATAAATTTAAAAAAAAAAACAAAAGGAAAAAAAACAGCTACTATTTAAAAAATATTCATCGAATAAAAATGTTGAAGTAAGGCCATTTTTTGCTATAGCTATACACTCGAACTCATGTACAGATTTTCATATTATTTTACCAAAAAGTGGGCACAAAAAAATGGCTAGCTGTCTGATTTTTTAATACCTTCTTTAGAAATAAAGAGTATAACTAATTTTCCAAAAATATGTAATGCGTTTCTAAATTTTAAAAAATGAAACAGTATATTAATTCATCAATTGTTTTTCTTTCATTTGACTATATTTTGATTTTTATCTCATATCACACTGTCTAATTAAAAAAAAAAAACAATAATAGAATGTTAAAAAGCACAAATTGACAAGAAACTGCAGGCACGTGTTTCGGTACTTGTAGAAAAGCCATTGTCAATGTAAAATAAGTGAGCTTATGGATGAGAAGGCATTTGACCAAAAGCCAATAAAAGTTTTCATCACATTATGAAAATATTTCTGGTGAAGTAACTCTCAAAATATAATAGTTGTGTACTTTAAAAGAAAATGTCGATTTTAAGTTCAGTTATGTCTATAAGTGTAAATTAATTAATAATGAAATTATCTAAATTATTTTTAAAAAATAAAAAAATACGATTTAAATAAATAAAAAAAAAACACGATTTTAGTCGAAAAAAAATTCCGATTATTTTTTGATTTTTTCAAAAAAAAGCGTGATTTTTTTTAACACCCTGGGTCTATTGGTTTTTGATCTATTGCCTTTAAACCTTTTACACTTATATTTTTTTTAACAAAATTATTTTTCATAAAAGATGGACATAACGGGTTTTGATTCTAAACGAATCAATTGTTTTTCTTTTTTACATAAAACAGAAATATTTGCTAGCTTCGGGACAGCAAAGGTACGTTTAGATTTGCATAGTTAGCTGATTTTATCTCTTCCGTAATGCAGGGATGCTATCAGTTGCATTGCATGCTGCAATTCAGGAAGCAGAAAATATTTTTTTACTGCTTCGACTCACTTTTCGTGCACGAATCTTTTTAGCGCATCACGAAAACGATATGATCACACATTTGGGATTGGGCGATGTAATTTTGCAACCTGAAATCGAGTGGAACAAAACAAATCTTTTTCGTCGAATACCTAATCATACAGTAATAAAGTCAATGACATCAAAAATATACTCCTTTTTTAAAATACAAGCAATAAGTTAAAGAGATTTTCGTTTTTTTTTTTTTTTTTTTTGAAATGTATTTGAATAACATTTTTTACTGCTTCAATTCACTTTCCATAAACGAATATTCTTAAGGCTACAGCAGACACATTTTTTTTTTCAATTATTCATCTGTATGCCTAAAACTTTGTGTGCTTGCATATTTACTACATTTAAAAGCATAAAAAAAAGTACAGAAACAATGAATACTTTTTTTGAAATTTCAAATTTAAAAAACATTTACAAATTGCTCCTTGCATCACAATATTTATTGGATTATAACTAAACTTTGGAAATACATTAAAATACTATCTATTCATAATTTCATGGATGAATTTTAGTCATTACAGTTCTGTAAAATTTGAAATTCAACATTTTTATTGGTAAAATTCCCTTATTTACTGAAAAATTCATATAAATTTGCATTTCAGCTATTTTTTACAAATTATCTCATAAAACATTATACAGGGTGTCCACTCCAATCGTGGACCAATAGCTAACTTCTAAACCGTTAGAGATAAGCTTATAGTTTATTTAGGAAAAAATCTCCAAATTACGAAAGGAATTTTGGATCTATTCAATGTTTTTCAAAAAATCGAATTTTGAAAGAGTTACGAAATTTAAATTTTTATACAGCCCCCCAGTCCTATCAATCATATTTAGTAAAACATTCTTGACACTGTAACGTTTAAAACAAAAAAAAAATCACTCTTCTACCACAAAAATTGACCGAGTTATGACGTTTTGAAAAATCAAGATTTTGAAGGATTTCGCATACGGTCCCTTAAGCGATCTCTCGATGACGTCATGAAATAATGCAAAATCTTGATTTTTCAAAACGTCATAACTCGGTCAATTTTTGTGGTAGAAGAGTGATTTTTTTTTTTTTTTTGTTTTAAACGTTACAGTGTCAAGAATGTTTTACTAAATATGATTGATAGGACTGGGGGGCTGTATAAAAATTTAAATTTCGTAACTCTTTCAAAATTTGATTTTTTGAAAAACATTGAATAGACCCAAAATTCCTTTCGTAATTTGGAGATTTTTTCCTAAATAAACTATATGCTTATCTCTAACGGTTTAGAAATTAGCTATTTGTCCACGATTGGAGTGGACACCCTGTATGTAATGCATAAATTTATGAAATCATCCCTTATGATTGGAAATTAAGTTAAAATTGAAAGTTTGAAAAAAAAATGTGACGCATGGAGCAATTTTAAATTTGGGAAATTTCGTTAAAAAAATTTTTTATTTAAAATTTCAAAAAAAGCACATTCATTGTTTTTGCTTCAACTTTTTCTCATGCTTTTAGATGTAGTAAATATACAAGGACACAAAGTTTTAGACTTATAGATCAACAACTGAAAAAAAAATATATCTGGTATGGACCCCACATTACTTCCTTTTACGTGTAAATTTTTTAGTAGTTGCCTTAAGTGTTAAAAAAAGTACTTGGAGTGAGCAAGGTACCAATTCAAATATTTACTCCCCTAATCTGCCACGAAACAATGCAAAAAATGTTTTACAATGGTTAATTTTCTAAATATTGCTGATTTTAATATCATTCAGTGATTTTTTTCGCAAAATATCGCCAATAGCGCCAAGTTGAACCCAAATTCAAAAGTAATTTTTCCGCCAAATTTGTCGCCAATTTGGCGATATGTCGCCAAGTCAAACACTTGGCGACATATCGCCAAATGGTCGCGCCAATTCATATTACTTGAGTCTGCATTGAAATTAACACTGATTTACCCCAAAAAAGGGGTAAAACACCCCCTTGGGAACATTCGAATGCAACCACAACGAGAGGTGCACAACTAGACCATCCTCAAAGCCTACATACCAAGCTAGAAGCTTCTTCGGCATATAGTTTTTGAGTTATGCGACACACATACTCACATACATCCGCACATAGGTATATACAGACGTCACGAGAAAACTCGTCGTAATTAACTCGGGGGTGGTTGAAAAGGATTTTTCGGCTGCTTATATGTTGGTAGGTACATATGCACGTGCTGACAGGTCGAAAAAGCTACTGAACATTCATTCGGGGGTGAGCTAAATCAAAATTTAGACTCAAATTTGAGTGATTTTTTTTTTCGCAATCACAGTACTTCCTTTAAGGAAGTAATAACATTTTCTGTGTCCACTGTAGCCTTCACACAGGGACGTCATTTCAAGTTTTTCCAGGGGGGGGGGGGGGCAAAGGGTGAAAACACAATATAATTTCACTAGAAAACAACAAAAACCGCTCCCACTTATATGTAAATACATTGATTTCTCAAAGCCAGGGGGGGGGGCAATTGACCCCCCCCCTCCCTCCCCCCCTCTAAATGACGGGCCTACCTTCACATCATTCAAAATCTAAATGAAACAATATGATCACAAATTTGATTGGAGTGATGTAGCCATTGACACTCTAGTTGAGTAGATATTAACTAGAAAAAAAAATTGTCGGATTCCTAATTATGAAGTAATAACGTCAAGGACTCCAAAAATGTGCACTCTTTTTTACGAAAGCAAATTAATGTGAATTTTAACATCTTCAATTCAAATAATTCTATCGCAATCATGAACTACTACAGTAACAATTAAATTTTAATTAGGTTAAAAGGGAAATCTAATTAAAAAACGCATTTTTTCTGCCTTAAGACTGTATTATCATTAATAGTGTTTTAAACTTGCATGAATCATGCCTTTTTGCTAAAATTGGTTTACTTTTCCAAACCCATTATTAAAAAAATCTGGTATGGACACCACACTACTTCCTTTTACGTGTAAATTTCTTAGTAGTTGCCTTAAGTGTTAACAAGAAGTTCTGTCAAGAACTAAACCAGCCTACTTTCCCGTACATGGTCATCGGCATTCTAGCATCTGATCATTGTTCTCTTAATTATCTGAGACTAAAAATTATGTCAAACATACCTTTTTAGCACTTAAAGCTGATTTCTAAAAGCAAAATATACCCCTCTCATCAGATGAAATAGACACATAAAAAGTAAATAAATGAATAAATAAAGTTTTGTCGCACCTTTTAAAGAATGTAACTGTTACAGTTCTTCCGTAGAAAAATTCCTCAATTGTTTTCAAAAAAAAAAAGAAAAAAATTAAAAGTACAAAGTACATCAAAACACATTTTATCAAAGAAAGGAAAAAAAAAAAAAGAAAAAAAAACTCGTCCGTTGATAAAATGTCTCGAATTTCACTTTTAATCCGTTGCCAGTTGTTAAATACAAACAAAGAATAAAACACCCTTGTGAATGAAACATTTTTATTACAAAAAAAATCGTCTGCCAAAAATAATAATAATAATAAATAAATAAAATAAAACAAATGAATAAATAAACAAAAAATCGTCTGCACAGTCAGTCATTTTTTTCTGAGCCTGCATTTCCGCCATGTTTGCGGAGTCGGAGTCGGAATCAGAGTCCTCACAGAAGATTACTCAGAAAAGTACTTTGCAAACATTATTTATCAAAACCATTTTCTTACAAAGTTAGTTTGAAGGAAATCCGACTTTAAGTTCAGGATCAACATTCAACTTAAATTCCCCGTAGGTGCTAATGTTAAATTTTTTTTCTGAAAGCATCGTGGGACAGGTTGTTTGAACGGTTCAAAGTTGAACTAAAAATTGTTCAAATCGAAAAATCAAATATGGGAATGAGCTGTACTCTCCGAGATCTTTCCAACAAAAAAAAAAAAAGTTTATTCCATTCGGATGGTTCACTCAGAAGTTATTAGGTGGGGAAAGGTTGCTTGAACGGTTCAATGTTGAACGAAAAAATGTTCAAATTGAAAATTTAAATACGGTAATGAAGTATCCTTGCTGAGATCCTTCGAACAAAAAAAAAAGTTTATTTGAATCGGACTGTTCACTCAAAAGTTATTAGGGGTGACAGCTTGCTTGAGCGGTTCAATGTTGAACAAAAAATTGTTCAAATCGGAAATGTAAATACGGGAATGAAGTATCCTTGATAAGACCTTTCGAACAAAAAAAGTTTGTTCAAATCGGACTGTTCACTCAAAAGTTAGCATCGCGGGACAGGTTGTTTGAACGGTTCAAAGTTGAACCAAAAATTGTTCAAATCGAAAAATCAAATACGGGAATGAGCTGTACTCGCCGAGATCTTTCCAACAAAAAAAAATTTGTCCAAATCGGAATGTTCGTTCAAAAGTTATTAGGGGGGGGGGACAGACAGACCGACAGACAGACAGACACACAAATTCCCCATCTCAATACCCTACTTTCAAATTTTTAATTTTTCGATATTCATTTTACCTTTTTATTTTTTTAACTTGGCGATATTTTTTGGACTTGGCGATATTTTTTTTTACTTGGCGATATTTTTTGGACTTGGCGATATTTTTTTTTACTTGGCGATATTTTTTGGACTTGGCGATATTTTTTAGATGCATTAAGCTACTTTTAATACTTTTTTCGTCTTTCTTTTGTTTTTAACCGACTTCAACAAAGGAGGAGGTTATACAATTCGTCGGAGAAATTTTTTTTTTTCGGTATGTTCCAAGATTACTCGAAGACGCCTGGACCGATTTCAAAAATTCTTTTTTTGTTAGAAAGGTCTTTCTTTCCGATTGGTCCCATCCTCTCGTGGTCCGGGTTCGATAACGGGAACCTGCAGAAATCTTTCGAAAAAGAAATTGGGATCACAGTAATCGTAATAATGACCATTTTGATCGCCAGGCTTCTCTGGATTGCATAATGAAACTCCTTTCTATGGTCTCTTTGAAAATTTTAAACCGAGTATCTTTCTATGTCCTGCTTTTTTCTCCTGAACTCCAACGAACTGAAAGTCGTACCAGGTACTGATTGATTCGTAATATTTCAGGTTTTGTTAGTCTTAATTTACATAAGGTTTGATAAAGGAATTCTGAAGAAAATGAGGAAAATCTCCAAATTTTTGCTCAAATTTAAAGCGATTTGTCCTAAATGATTAAATATGAAATCCATTGTTACAGAACGTGATTAATATGTAACAGTTATTATAATGATCATGAAAATTGTGAATGAAGGCTTAACTGAATCAAACATAAAACTCATTAGCGGGCCACCTATGTAATACGTCGTGAAATTTTATGAACTGCGAGAATCTAGTGTTGTTTTGAAACGTAAATTAGTTGAAAAGCCGTTAATATTTAGCCTTTAATTAAACTAGTACACAAATAAATACCAGAGAACAACAAGGATTATTTTTTAGTGTCAATCGTTTAAAATTTTAGACGCGTTGATACTTTCTTTTTTTTTCTTACATAGTTTATTTTATGAAGCATTTATTTAAGAAAATTAGGTGAAGTTTTGCAATGGAAACATTACCTTATTTCATATGTATTTACACTAAAAAGATTAAAATAAAAATATTTTTGAAAAAAAAAAATTGAACCGACTTTGGAACTTCACTCAGAAAATGCTCTAAAAAGTAAAAAATAATTTTATTCTTTGAACTCCATCGATACTACATTTAAACATAAGTTTTGAAGTCGGCGCAAAAACTATAGGTAAAATGATGTTTACTATATTTTGCCAACATTTTCAGAGAAATCATTTAAAATTGAGAGCTGAATATTTGTATATGTATTTTTCAATGAATGCGAATGCGAATAAAGAACCTGGATTCATTTAAATTTATATTTATAGTTTCGAATGATTCTATTTGGCTTTTTTTGCGCCGACTTCAAAACTTATGTTTCAATGTAGTATCGATGGAGTTCAAAGAATAAAATTATTTTTTACTTTTTAGAGCATTTTCTGAGTGAAGTTCCGAAGTCGGTTCAATTTTTTTTTTCAAAAATATTTTTATAAACATTGGCAATCCTCAGTTTTTGTAATTGACCAGCTTCTACAGATATTAATTCTGGGCAACCATTATTTCTTCTATACTTCCATAACATAATGTTCATACAATAAAAATAATATGGGGCAGGAAGCTCAGCCCAATCCTCACTTCATTCAGCCCCCCCCCCCTTTGTTTTGCTTTTGCTTTGTAAAGATGGAATCATATTCCATTTCATCCACCGATAACGACTGCCCCCCCCCCCCAAGTTGCTAATGCAAGGCATAGAAAATTCATCTTCTGTCCGGTTATTTTTGTTTTTTCTTTTACTGAAAGCATATCACACACATTCTGTCATGTCCCTCCCCCCTCAATTCACTCTTTGCAACACCTCCCCTGCAGATGCATGTATTTTCCTTATTTCACACATTAGACAAAACAAATAGCACTATTTGTGCAAACATATTATTTGGACTGCAACCTTCTACGATCTGTGGAGGGGGGATGAGTAGGATTAATTTTCCATTTATTAGATGGAAATCAAAGCTCTAAAAGAAAATAGCAAAAATAATGAAATTGGGATTGTCCAAGAGAATTTTACAAGGATTAAAATAAAAAGTGATTTAAATCAATGATTTAAATCATTAACACCCTGAAAACCGCCTATATTTTTTCTTCCCACCACTTTTAATTTAAATTTTATCAGCTGCTTCAGAATCAACCTAAACGGAAATTTAACTGTATTGTAACCCAAAATCATACATTATCTAATTCCCTACTCTTTAGTGCGAACTAAGATCAAAGGAGTAGTCTTTAAAATTAAAAAAAAGGCATTTTTATATTTTATTCTTTAGTTTGAGGTGGAAAACAGGATACGAAACGAAATAAATGTATTTTATGGCGAAAATACCTCATTTTATCTTTAGTGTAAAATTAGTTTGAAGATGTTACTTTGTGACAGTACAGACTCTAATTTGCGTGTGTGCATTGGTAAACAAAAAAAACCTGGTAAGCATTTTACCCTTTACCTTTTTTTAAATGCATTCCTTTACCTAGAATATATTGTTTACTTCACTTTCTTTCCTTTCATTACTTTACATCATAGTTTGTATCTCTTTGATTCCACCCCCTATTCTAATTATTCATTTTTTAACTTCTTTCTACGGCCAAATGTTCTTTGACTGAAATTCCTACATGGGATTGTACTTGTAGTACTAGGTGTAGTAAGCTGCTATATTTGCTACCTGCGAAGGGTTGATGTATAACAGTAGCACAGCAAGGAAGGAAGGAAGGGGGGGGATATCCCAGAGGATTTGGTTTTCACGTTATTACCAATCGTAATACAGTAGTTTACGCACAGATAAAGACTGTTTTGACCACCCCTCCTCCTCCAGGGGTAATTCTGGCTGCGCTAGTGGTTTATACTTTTCGCTCAGTGTTGTTGTGCAGGTAGCAAATCAGGGTACATTGCCATCAATAGCATATTTCAGGGGCTTTGCCCTCTTCTCGCCGGTTGTGATAGCTGAAGTTTGCAAAAGAATGTCAGCTGGCTGAATATTTAATAGACAATTAAAGTCTCACAAATATGAAACTGGGCGCTGCGTGCTCCCCCGGAAAAGCTTTTCATCTTTTGGTACTTGATTTGACACCACCTGCTCTCGAAGAGACTTTTATTTGACGTCTCATAATTGTTACAGTGTGAAGATGAGACACAGTTGTCCAGGATCTATTGTCCCGGAAGACTTGGCCAATTTTGAAAAAAAAAAATGCAAAATTACGAAATAACTGACAACTGATTTGACCCCAAACTCGCCGCTATTGAGTCGTTCAAATGTCATTCAGGTAGACAAATGGATAAATATTGTCCGATTTTAATCGACGAGAGTAGACGCCTCAGCCTTCATACTGCACCCTCCCGGACCTTTTAACGGCAGGTTGGTGTACCTTCCATTCTCCCAAAGTACTGCTTTTCAAAACACAAAAAAAAAAAAAAAGAATAATAAATAAATAAATAAAATCAAAGATTTTTTTTCCAAGTTGAACAATTTTGCGGAAAAAGAAACTATGATCCCGTAGCATGCAAAACGCAAGAAATTGAAAAATGATAAATGTAATTTAAAATATATATGCAATCCAAAAAATCATTACTTTTAACAGAAGTTTACATCCAACTTTTGAACTTATTAAAAAAATTCGTCAGTAGCAGCTTTCTGACTTCAAAAAATTAAAATTATCTAAATTTACTCGTCATTATTCAAATGTTAATTTTAAATATTATGTGATTTTCTTAAAGAACAATGTTTTTTCTTTTTTTTTTTTTTTTGGCAGAAATTGGACTTTTTTTTTGTTGTTGAAAAATATGGGATTTAAAAAAAAAAAAGAGTTCTGGATTTGTAGATTTCAAACAGAAAGTCGATTTGTTTTCATTTTGCAGTTACGAACATTTTTAAGACGTCTACATTACATTAATTCCAGCTCATTAAATGAAAATATATCATAATTTTTACAAAAATATTTCCACTTTTATGGTGATTGACAATGTTGATACACGCACAGCAAGCTTTTCATCATCCCAAGTCCTCCTCTCTTTTTACGGTGACGACAATTCAAACTAGCACAGCTAGCACCCATTTTATTATGAGCCACGAAGCAGCCTTCCCTCATTCTGACAATTTATAAACTATTTCGGATAGGCGGATTATACATCACTTTGGGGACGGGATACTTAATGAAAAAAAACGTCAATCACTAAATAAGAACAAGCATTTAATGATAAAACAAAAACCAGATTGACCTTTTGGTAATAATTAACCATGCGTGATAATATGAGGATTATTATGCGTTATTGTTCCTTTTTAGCTTTTACAGACCTCTTTTACATTCAATGTTATTGCTTTTGGCTTTTACTTATAAGCATTTACAAGTGTTTTTTTTTTTCTTTTTGGCTATTGTATACTTTAATATCATTTTTTACCTCTTGTTGATTATCGATGATATTCACTAATCCGCCGATCCTATTGTGCTCATAATCAGGAGTTTACTGTATAATTTTGATGAAGGGAAAAAACCAATACTGTGGCGTAAAGGAGAATTAAATTGAATTGTAAATTTTTACATACATTATTTTTGGGCCAAAAAAGAAAATTAAATGTTTAACTTTCCTTGAGTAGAAATAAACCCCTTCGGCTGTTGTTCTTCCTTCAAAATGTATTTTTCCGATCACTTTCGTCTTTGGCTACGAAGAAAAATTTATATTGGATGTAGACAAATAAATTTCATTCTTTTACGAGGGAAAAAAGCCCCCCCCCCTCCCCCAAACTACAGAATATACTACACTGATTCATGCGCGTAGAAGGTATAATTGTATCGTAGAACTTCCAACTTCCAGGAAAGTCGGGGCGACTGAGTGTTTCAAACATTCCTCCTAATGACATGCGTAAACTTTTATGAAAAAATTACTCGCTTGATAAATGAAAATTAAAATTAGTTGGAAGTGTAAGGATTGAAGAATGTTGAATGAAATTTAACGCTAGACAACATTATGTTTAAAAGTACATTTTCAGAATTGATTTTTTTTTCATTCATTTTCCAGTTTAGTTCCTCTAGCTTCGTTTCAGCCGGTTCTGCCGAGATCTATCGTATTTAGAATAAACCATATTCATGTGACGTCATTGCGGGTATTGACCGAGCCTAGCAGACGAAATTCTGGTTATTTGGCGTCTATTAACATGTGTAAATTTGCAGAGCAAAAATTCTTATTTCTATTCTAAAAATAAGTCTTTTGAAAGTTTTTACTTAGGAATGATAAAACAAAATGAAGAATGCCTCATTTGGAGCGAAATATTCTTTTAATGCGTGTAGGTTACTGATTTAAAGTCGATTAGCTCATCATAGAAAAATGGATAAAAAGTCACATTGTTTTCTTTCTCCTTCACTTTTCTCAAGATTTTCCAGCAATCCTAAGCCGATATAGACTTTGCGCATGTTCGTTAAGTTTATAAATGCCAGTTATTATCAAATAAAACTAATTCATTGAGTACTACTAACACCGGAAACTGGATGTAAATACCCGAAAACTAAGAGTTGAATGGACCGTTGCCTTACCGTGAATAGGGTCCATTCGCAGCGCTTAATAGAAGAAAATGTAATGTCAAAGTTAAAACTTACTTGTCTTGATCAGTAAGTAAAGATGCAGAACAAAATAAAAGTTTGAGACACTTTCCGTTCTTAGCTTAAATGTGGATTTCGACTTTTCAGTTTCTTGACATGAATTTGGATCTGGTCGCTTGCAAAACAAATGTTATTCCTAGGCAGAATATCAGACCATTTATTCATTACTTCAGGAAACTAGAACGAAGACAAAATTTCTCAAGCGCAGTTTTTTAAAGCAGCATTTATATCAAAGGCATATGATGTCAAACAACAAGATCGAAGTCTCAAAATTAATTTTGGGTTCCACTCTACAAACGACCATGGATGCCTTTCGTAAACAAAGAGCGCTCAATTTTTGACGGTTGTAGGTAAGCAAGAGAAATATTTAAAAAAGCGAGTGATGAAAAGGAGGAAACACCTAGTTTAAGTTAAAGAGGAGAGACGTTTTATAGAAATCTCTTCTCATTTTTGCAACTCCGATTACTTAATATACTGTAGTATACTTTGCTAACATTTTGTTGTTTCTAGCCAAAGCATTCAGGTACCAATTCCATTTATACAGTTTTGCAATTCTTTTTCTTCAAAGAAGGAAGTTTGCTTGAGTAAGAATCGCAAGAACTTTAGAAAGGTAACTCATGATGTTTGTCTCTCGCCTCGTTTATCTTCATTTCGATCAAAAGAAGGAACGCCATTTTAATTATTTACGTTCCCTTACATTTAACTAGAAATCATCGCTAAACTCATGGATTCTAAAGGATAATTTGTGGAGTTTTTTCATGGTATTAATTTGTCCATAAAGTTTCCGCACCAAACTTGTAGATGATTTTACTTGTCCGCAAGGCCCCACCTTTGGATTTATAATGCCTTGTTTTGTATTTTTCATTAGAACTAGTAATTGTTTAAATAATATTATTTGTGTCATTTCGCCCTTGAGCTCTTTATGAATTCTAAAGGCTGCTACATCAACCGTATTTAGTGTATTAGTGAAAAAAGGCCACCACCAATTTTTTTCCTTTGAAATCAGGTCTATAATGTACTAAGAAATTGATCTAAGAGATCAACACTTCCCACATACTTATTGTATGATGAAATTAGTTGGGGTTGAGGCAAATCAATTCGTTTTTTTTTTCTTTTGAGCACCACTTTTGACTAATCCCAACAGAGCTTCTGTTTCAAAATTCGATGCTGAGCACACGGTTTTGTTTGGGCATTTCACGGTATTTGTGACATAGTGGTAACCGTAACAAAACTTTTTTAAATTTTTATATGTATTGAAAAAGTATATTTTACAGTATATGAATATTCATATTTTTTTCATAGTTTGCTTTTCATTTTTTTGCAATTGTATTCGGAACATTGAAAATGCAATTTTCCCTGTTATGGACTCTGCATTGAATATTTCTTTAAATCTGGCTTAAACTGATTGTTAAGCCAAAACTGGTACTTGAGACAGATAAAGTAAAAGCTCATCTCTAATATAGCTTACAATTTTAATCAAAAAGTGCGTTGTATAAAAAATTATGGATTGAAAATGATGATTGTAGAGTCCGTAACAATAATTGGAATAGAAGTTTAGTTGAAATTTTTATTTATGCATTTTGTTCCAATAAAATGCATATTTTCTAATTTCACCTATGCCGTTACAATATTGTAAAAGAAATTTCATGATTGTTGCAATCCATGTGGCAGAAAGCTGCCGACACGGCAGCATTGTCGCAGAATCAGGGAGACACAGCGCAGAAAGATTTTTGTGATTGTGAGGAAAAAAAAGGCTAAGAAAAAATAATAATATAAAACAGCCACCAGAAAAAAAAAACTATGAATCTATTGTATTAATGTTAACATTTTTATAAATATAAACATCTTATGTTACTGTAAGAGGGTAACATATACATTTATTATTGAAGAATATTCTAGTGTTGCAGAAAGAAATTGGTTCTAGAAAATTTTTTGCAGAAAGCTGAAAAAAATTCTGCCACAAGGGTTGCAATTGGTTAATTTTTATAAATTTTCAAAATTTTTTAAGGACTCTACATTTAGCAACAGTTACGACACAGCTCTTTGTTTACCAAAGTACTTGAACTCCCAAACAGAAGGGTAAAAAAACTAAAAGTTATAAAGATCTTACAACTTATACTTAAAAAAAAAAGAAACTTTAGCATTGATTTTCAGAAGAATTTTGACTGCACGATCATCCCGTATGCGACAGCTCATATATTTAATTAAATGTAAGTATTTAAAATTGTAATGAGCAAAATTTTTTTGCTTAAGAAATCAAACATATTTGATTTTTTAAGAAAAAATAATTGTTCATTATTTTAAAATTATGCCTTTTTAAAAAATATATGAGCGGTCACATACAGGACAAAAAGCTGCGTCTGTTTTGTAGAACGACTCAATATTCCATGAGCTTTTAAATTTTGGTTCTGAACCAATCTTTTGGTCTAAAAATGATGCAAGTTTTAAAGAACGATTCATTTTACACATTTAAGGCCCTCTTTTCATTGCTTACAGGTTTTTACAAAAGAGAGCACAATTAGGAGCAATTCTCAATATCATTTTTTTTTTTTGCTTAATTTAAGTTCGAAATCTATCTTTAAGCAATTTAGTACAGAAATTTAACTTGAATAATCAAAAAATTCACTAGTTTCTTGACTTTGACAGTTTACCATTGGGATAAGTTACATTTGTTAAGCTAAAAATAATCTCCATTTGAAAAATGAAAACTGCTGATATAAGTATTGTTTATTTTATTTTACACAACAAAACCCTTCATCTTTTCACATTAATGGTACCTATTCCATCCAAGGGCAGATCCACGTTCTATCTTTTTTTTTTTTTTTTAATTTACCGGGGGCGGGGGAGGTCATTCTCAAAAGAGGAAGAGGTATAAGTAATTTTTGGGCATAAATATGGGGACTGGTGAAAACATTCTAAAATATAGGCTCTAAAAAATAGCATTAAATTATGTTTGGTCCCTTTAAGGATGTAAATGGATAGGAGAGTCATGCCCCTGCCCAAATAGGAAACTTGACTAATGCCATCAAAGTTAATTGATTTTAATTTCTAAAATGTAATTTAAAAAAAAAATTAGCAGAAAAGAGCATTCTCAAGCAACGTTGATAAGAAAATAAACATAATCTGATTCGATAATAAAAACTTTTAATTCCAAAATTACAGCGGCTAAATATATCATTAGATAAAATGCTATATACTGACTCTATTGATTTTGGTGCATTTTAAAATACTTTATTATTTTAATCGAATTAATTATAAATTTAAGTTGCCTTATAAAATGCAGTTTTAAAAGTTTTGCTTAAAAAACAACATTCCTCCCTGCCCACCAAAATGTCCCTCTTAAATATCCCACTGTTAGCGGGCAATCTTGATTTATTGAAAAGAGTTTAGTACCGGTCTCTCCAACTAATTCAAGGTTCTAGAACTGTAAAAAGAAAATTGCTTGTGAAATTCGAATTGGTACCTTGTGTTTAGAAACAAATTTAAGACAGAGCAACAAGCAAACTATGAAGAAACTGACACGTGTACCACTGTCTGTTTTACCAGACTACTCTTGACTCTTCAGCACATTTTTTTTTTTTTTTTTGCGTATGGTAGAAAAAAAAGACATGACATTTGTCGAACTATTATAATGTGTTGTTGTTTAGCTCATAATTCAAACAATACTCTAACGTTACAGATATGTAGAGTCCGTCCCGTATTCTTAAATGGGTAGTTCTTTAGTAAATAATTCTTCGAAAAATATTTTTTGATTCTGTAATTATTATTTTGTTACGTAAATGCATTATCGATAAACTGAGACACAATAAAAAAGTTTCATTAGGTAGGAATATATGTTACTTTCACAGAAAATGTGAGGTTTGTTTCAGCAAAAATTTCCATGTCTTATGCGGAGAGTCCGTAACATGCTATATATACTCCTATATGTTTAGAAATTCAAAACAAATCTAAACTTTTTCTAATGTTTTGTGATAACTACACATAGGACCATAAATTTACAAAATTTTTAATTTCAGTATTTGCACTAATCATGAGTAGGAGCCTAAAACATATCTGAAGTATAGAGTTCGTAACAGCTAAATACTGTGAAATGCCCCATTATCCTTCCATATTACAACACTTAAGTTCTCAGTTTGAATGGCATTTTTTTTTTCTTGTAACTAAAGATCTCAAAATACGAAAGCTTATTCAGCCGAAAAGAAAAAAAATCGCATAAGAAGCTAAAATATGACCCACTATGGGAACAGCAAATTTTAGCACTTCTAGCATGGCTTTAAATGAATTGTTTCATCAAGGGTTTTTGATATGTTTTTTGTTGGAATACCTGCTTTAGATATGAAGAGTAGTTGAAAAAATTTAAAAATAAATTGATTTAGTTTTTTTTTTTTTTTCTTTAGTTTTTTACATTTTCATAAAAAAAAAGAAAGTTCAATCTTTGGTTTTAAATGGCATTTTCGGATCTCTCAGCATTCTTCGCAGCTTTCTACTCTCATCATACAGTTTTTCTAGGTATGGTACAGTTTTTCTAGGCTTTCTAACGTAGGTTTTTGATTGTTAGGTTGGCATCTTCTTAGTTTGTCACAAAAAATGAGAACTTCCTTTGGTGTAAGACCTGAAGTTTCTCTGAAGCTCAGTTTAATTAGACGCAAGTTTTAAAGATAGAAGGTTAGATAAGAAAGTGGCTTGGAACCTGTATTTTTATGAGACATGCGGTTATTAAAAATTGTCTTTCTGTCAGAAAATCAAGCTTGTTGATCCCTGGAAACGAAGGTAGAGCCATTATCCATTAAATCTCAAGGGTTGTGTCCCAAACTAGTTGTTTGAAGACTTGCAAAGCAAACAACTATGAATACTATATTTACATAGAGTTGTGGGGGTGTCTTAATTATTTCTCGGCACTCCTACAAAAAATATGGCAATTGCGTCTTTCGATAATGGGGAATCATAGTTTCTCCGTTCCCCAGGGGATATCGAAAGCCCTAACAAGGCAGAGATGTTTAAGCCATTACTCAGTGGTGACCGCCAAGGAGGAAAACAACGTTAATATTTATGGCTCGTGCAGCTCATTTCATAAGCTTTACTCGCAGTTATTTATTTTAGCTATGAGTTTCAAAGACATAACTATATTATACAGGGTGTCCACTCCAATCGTGACTTGAATTAAACTCAGTAGTTTTAAAATGCTATTGACATTTACTGCAGCATTATCTGTACCGAAAATGAAGAGAGAAGGTATTTTATGGATCCCTTTCAAAAACAATCAAAAATATTCAGTTGTATCATTCTATCAATAAAAAATTGAATCGCTTCATTAACTTATAAAATTTTAATCAAGGGTAACATATTAATAGGTATGTATAGTTCGACATTTAAATACAGGGTGTCCACTCCAATCGTGGACCAATAGCTAATTTCTAAACCGTTAGAGATAAGCATATAGTTTATTTAGGAAAAAATCTCCAAATTATGAAAGGAATTTTGGGTCTATTCAATGTTTTTCAAAAAATCAAATTTTGAAAGAGTTACGAAATTTTAATTTTTATACAGCCCCCCAGTCCTATCAATCATATTTAGTAAAACATTCTTGACACTGTAACGTTTAAAACTAAAAAAAAATCACTCTTCTACCACAAAAATTGACCGAGTTATGACGTTTCAAAAAATCAAGATTTTGAAGGATTTCGCATGCGGTTCCTTAAGCGATCTCTCGATGACGTCATGAAATAATGCAAAATCTTGATTTTTCAAAACGTCATAACTCAGTCAATTTTTGTGGTAGAAGAGAGATTTTTTTTTAGTTTTAAACGTTACAGTGTTGAGAATGATTTACTAAATATGATTGATAGGACTGGGGGGCTGTATAAAAATTTAAATTTCGTAACTCTTTCAAAATTTGATTTTTTGGAAAACATTGAATAGACCCAAAATTCCTTTCATAATTTGGAGATTTTTTCCTAAATAAACGATATGCTTATCTCTAACGGTTTAGAAATTAGCTATTGGTCCACGATTGGAGTGGACACCCTGTATATTCCTGATACTATTGCTGTTTTTGCTCTGAAAAGTCAACATTAGAAGTAGATTTCAACAAACTTACTAAAAGAACCCATTCAATTTACATTTTAATGATTTTTTATTCTATGCAATTTTTCGAGGATATAAGCTGCCGTCTGACGGGAAAATTTCTGAAAAATATTCAATCCTTTTTTTAAAACTTTAAATGAGATTCGAATTAAAGAAAATAGAATTTCCTACAAAAGGAGACCAAAATAAAGTTTCTAGGATGAATGGCTTTGGTTTTGCAGAGGAAAAACTACGATTTTTGGCTGAAAATCGCTGTTTTTCTTAAATTTACCCTCTTTGAGGCACATGTTAATATTATCCGACTGAGCTAAAATTTTGCAAATCTTATTTTCTAACCTATTCGCACATTTAAGGGGGGTGCCGCAAAATATCAGATGAAAGAAATTTTCCCCATGTTCCTTGTGACCACCCTAGTGCCCTTCCCCCTGTAAAAAAGCAAAAAAAAAAAAATGCATACACATAAATGTTATACATTTTTAAATTTTTTTTCTTATTTATTATATTTTAAGTTCCGGAAAATTCATTAAATTGCAAATTTAAATAATACTGGCATCCTTTGTAAAACTTGCCTGTAGTTCACTTTCTTTGAATTATTTAAATTCAATCGTTTTTAATAAATTTATGGATTTTATTTGTATTATTTATTTATCATTAATTATCATCTGTTTTGCATGCTACGGAGTTATAGTTTCTTTTCTCGCAAAATTGTTCAACTTGGGGAAAAAGTCTTTGATTTGTTTTTTGAAAAGCAGTAATTTGGGAGAACAAAAGGTACACCAACCTGCCGTTAAAAGGGTTGGGATGGGCCAGTATGAAAACTGAGGCGGCTACTCTCATCGATTAAAATCGGACAATAGTTATGCATTTATCTACCTGTATGATGTTTGAACGACTCGATAGCGGCAGTGAGTTTTGTGTCAAATCAGTTATCAGTAAATTCGTAATTTTGCGATTTTTTTTCCTTCAAAATTGACAAAGTCTTTAGATCCCGGACAACTGGGTCTTATCTTCATAGGGTAACAATTAAGGGATGTCAATTAAAATTCTTCGAGAGCTGGCGGGGTCGAATCAGGTACCAAAAGATGAAAAGCTTTTCCGGGGGAGCACGCAGCTTCGAGTTTCATATTTGTTAGACTTTAATTGTTAGGTCTATTAAATATTCAGTCAGTTGACATTCTTTTGCAAACTTCGGCGATCACAGCCCGCGTGAAGAGGGCAAAACCCCTGAAATATGCCACTGATGGCAATGTACCCTGCTTTGCTACCTGCACAACAACACTGTGCACTTTATCTGTGCATAAAATACTGCATTATTAAAAAAAGGTAAAGCGTAAAATGCTTACCTGTTTTTTTTTTTTTTTTTTTTTTTTTTTTTTTTTTTTACCAATGCACACACTCACATATTAAGAGGGAAAAAGTTGAAGTGGGTAAACAACACATTCTAGGTAAAGGAACACATTAAATAAAAAAAGGAAACGCGAAAAATGCTTACCAGGTTTTTTCTTTGTTTACCAATGCATGCACTGCACACATATTAGAGTCTGTACTGTAAGTAACATTTTCAAAATAGTTTTACCCTAAAGATAAAATGAGCTCTTCGCCATAATATACATTTATTTCGTTTTGTATCCCGTTTTCCACCTCAAACTAAAGAATAAAATATAAAAATGTTTTTTTTTTAATTTTAAAGACTACACTTTTGAGCTTGGTTTGCACTAAAAGTAGGGAATAAATAATAGTACATGATTTCTTGATTACAATACACTTAAATCTCCCTTTAGGTTAGTTCTAAAGCAGCTCATAAAATTTCAATTATAAGTGAAGAGAAGGAAAGAAATATAGGCGGTTTTGTGAAAGTTATTCATAGTAAACCGTATACGGATCATTCCATGTCAAGTGATCCAACGTTTTTTACCTTACATTTTTGTATTTCTTTCAAATCTGGCTCATCAATTGTACCCCTTGAGGTAATCAAAAGTCTAAATTTTTAGATTTTTATCTCTATTATTTTTTCATTTATGAGACTTTGAACTTTGGAAAAACCCTCGTTTTTCCCTAGATAAGGGAAGATAAAAGGGACCATAGCTCGGCACCAAATATAGATAGAACGATTTGGTAAATGGCATTTTAAAGTACGTTAGTTGCCGCTTAATCTGATATGCAACATGACCAATTTAATAAAAAATTTCTTTTTCAAAAAATGAAATTTAAATTTCAAATTTCAATTTCTCAAAAAACATATAATGAATTTTTTTCAAAATATTCTCAAAAATTCTTGTGTATTTTATCTATGTTTGTACAAATTTTTAGATTGGGATCTCAATGGGATCATATTTTTTTGAATTTTTGAATAAAACTGTATAGGAAAAAAATGATATTTTTTAGATTCTATTTATTTAAATATTAAGTTATCTTGCTTGTGATGGTCTAAAAAGTAGTAAACAAACATGAATATGTTTAAAGTAAGCTGGCATGAGCTTATAGATTTGTCAGGTTCACCCCCTCACCCCTTCCTCCCCCGCACAACCACTCTTTTTTAATTCAAAACTGTTCAAAATGTTAAAAAAACTCTTTGATACAAAATGAATAGTAAACTTATTTAAAGTTGGCAAATGGGTTTCCTTATAACTAAACGAAGTATCCCCTCCTCCACTCATATAAACCATTAACGCTGTACTATTATGACATCTAACCTGGGGATTGAATTGACTATTATTTTTACTCTAGATAAGTGAGCTAGCATTAACTTGTAAGTTGGTCAGCTCCCCCTCCCTTCCTTCCCGACCCATCATTTTTGCCCCAAACTGTTTCAAATTCTAAAAAAAAAACCTTTTTGATACATAATAAACAGTAAACTTATTTAAAGTTGGTAAATGGGTTTCCTTATAACAAGGCAAAGTAAAACCCTTCTCCCACCCAAATATACCATTAACGCTATACTATTGGACGCTATACTAATATGACGTCTCAACTGGGGATTGATTTGAGGATTATTTTCCCCCTAGGTACATATTGTTTTTCAGACGAAGTAATCCTTTTTCCAATTCGACCTTCACAAAAAGTACTTCCATTCAACATCTGAATTTAAACTTATGATTCATTTCATCCCCTCCCCAAGCACCAATCTTCAATTTTGGAGGAAGAAAAGGAACGGTTCGCCCCAAGATCATAGCAAACAGCAAAATAGCACTGCTTCCCCTTGTTCTCATAATGTTTTCCCATTATTTTCACACAAAACTGAAAAGAAATCAAAATATCAGGTTATAGGCCAGTCCCCATCACTGCCTTTCCTTTCTCTTATTGGACAAAGCTCATGTGCTAGTAGGAAAGAGTGACAAACAGTATAATTTGAAACACTACCAGACAACAGTAGAGACTGAGGCTTTAAAATGGGGTTAGGCGGGATGATAAAAAAATAAAAGTTTGGAGCGGGAAGGTAGAAAAGGGGGGGGGGGAGCAATCTGTACAGAAGTTAAACAACATGAGAGGTTATGATCAAAAAAGCAGTGTTTACTTTCCTTTACAACAAAATGAAAAAGAACACAAACAATTAAAAAAATTAAATAACAGCTGCACACTAGATGATGTGAGAAGATAGTTATGGAGACACAGTCCTATGATCTGATATTTTGATTTATTTTCAGTTTTGTGCGAAAAGAATAAAAAAAAATCTGGTATGGACCCCACCCAGGGTTGGCAAAGGTGGGCCCAGCCCAGAAAAACCCGCCCGGGTTTTTCTGGGCGGGTCCACCAACAAAAACCCACCCGGGTTTTTGTCAAAAGTGGGTTTTTGTTAATTTCTAAGTGATCAACAAATATAGTCAATAATAATATCTCATCTAAATTATACATAAAAAATAAGTAAGAAATCAGGTTCATTTGAGATAATTTTTCTTAGAGTAATTATTTATTTTATAAAATAATTATTTCTTCAATTTTCAAGTCATCGTCCAGAAAATTTTTCTAGCTGTGATACTACTTTTTGTTGCAAAATACTTATTATTATTTATTTATTTTTTCACACCAAATTTCAAATTTTAAAAATAAATTGGAAATGAACCATTGATAAACTTCTTGTAGAAGGAAAAAAATGCCTAGTTAATGTTTTATGATAATTTTGATTCAACGCAAAATTGAATAAATTAATTTTGATTTGTAGGTCTCGAAATTGAAATTTTTGTATGGAATAGTTGCTGCTGCAAATTTTGCTTTTATTCTGGAGCAAGAAAAATTAAGTTTTGCTCTTCATTTCTTCTAACCCTATTGCATTTAGATGATTTTTAAGTACTATGTTATAGATGTACCATACCACTGACTTTGATTAAAAAAAAAACAAAGAAAATGCGTCCCCATGCAATTTATTACTACTAAAATATTATGACAAGCATTTATTAATAAATTTATAATTCTTGCAAAGCTCTAATGTTGACCTAGTTTTTTCTAAAGATTATTTCAAAAAAAAAAAAAAATCGATCAAGAGTCCCCCCCTCCCCCATCTGAAATTAATCAGTTTTGGTTTTGAAAATAGGAGGGGGAGAGTTAGACACTTCTCTTATCTCAGGCACACACCTATCATTGAGATATGCCTTATAAGAAACATGCAAATGACATGACTAGACGTGACGCAAGCTACTTAAATTGATACTATTAAAAAATTAAAACTATTTGCACTTGTTTATTAATAGAAATAATCATCTTTTCTCATTAAGTTTTTGAAACTTTCACACCCTAAATATTCCTGTATTTGTAGGAAAGCCCATTTGCAACAGTTCTTCTATTTTGCAAAAAACAAGTGATAAAAGTTTATAGCTGAAACCATTGTCCAAAGCTTCTTAAATATACACATTAAATATTACAATTCGGTTGATGATATTATTAATTGATATTGTTAATAATATTAATTATTAATCCATTAAAATTGATTAAATGCGATTCAGAACTTTAACTTAATGAATATATTTTTATATGAATGAATGCATACATTATATATCAATACCCGCATAAGAGATAAAATTTAACATACAAAAACCCAGAAAAACCCGCAAATACCCAGAAAAACCCACAAATACCCAGAAAAACCCACAAAAACCCGGGTGGGTTGGGTTTTTGTAGAAAAACCCGGGTTTTTGCCAACCCTGCCCCACACTACTTCCTTTTACGTGTAAATTTCTTAGTAGTTGCCTTAAGTGTTAAAAAAAGTGCTTGGAGTGAGCAAGGTAACAATTCAAATATTTACTCCCCAATACTACCACGAAACAATGCAAAAAATATTTTACAATGGTTATTTTTCTAAATATTGCTGATTTTAATATCATTTAGTGAATTTTTCGCAAAATATCACCAATAGCGCCAAATTGAACCAAAATTCAAAAAATAATTTTTTCGCCAAATTTGTCGCCAACTTGGCGATATGTCGCCAAGTTGGCGTCAAACACTTGGCGACCAAAAGCTTGGCGACATGTCGCCAAGTGGTGGCGCCAATTCATATCACTTGAGTCTGTATTGAAATTAACATTGATTTACCCCAAAAAAGGGGTAAAAGACCCCTTTGGGAACATTCGAATGCCATCACAAGGGGAGGTACTCAACTAGACCCCCCTCAGAGCCTACATACCAAGCTAGAAGTGTCTACGGCATATAGTTTTTGAGTTATGCGAGCCACATACGCACATACATCCGCACATACACCCGCACATACATCCGCACATACGTACATACAGACGTCACGAGAAAACTCGCCGTAATTTACTCGGGGGTGGTCGAAATTGATTTTCCCGCTGTTTGTATGTTGTTAGGTACATATGCACGTGCTGACAGGTCGAAAAAACTACGCGACATTCATTCAGGGGTGAGCAAAGTCAAAATCTAGACCGAAATTTGAGTGAAATTTTTTTCGTGATCACAATACTTCCTTTACTACGTAAAAGGAAGTAAAAAACGATGAGAACAAGGAGAAACAGTGCTATTTTGCTGTTAACTAAGATCTTGGGGCGATCCAATAATTTCCTCCCTTCAAAATTGAAGATTGGTGCTGGAGTAGGAGATGAAATGAATCATAAAGTTAAATTACAAATATTGAATGGAAGTACACTTTGAAATTCGGAACGAAAAGAAACACTTCGTCTGAAAAACAATATATATATATATATATATATATATATATATATATATATATATATATATATATATATATATATATATATATATATATATATTGGGTGAAAATAATCCTCAATTCAATCCCCAGGTTGGACGTCATATTAGTATAGTGTGAATGGTATATTTGGGTGGGGAAGAGGATATTTCGTCTAGTTATAAGGGAACCCATTTACCTACTTTAAGTAAGTTTACTATTCATTTTGTATCAAAGAGTTTTTTTTAACATTTTGAACAATTTTGAATTAAAAAAGAGTGGTTGTGCGGGGGAGGAAGAGGTGAGGGGGTGAACCTGACAAATCTATAAGCTCATGCCAGCTTACTTTAAACATATTCATGTTTGATTACTACTTTTTAGACCATCACAAGCAAGATAACTTAGTATTTAAATAAATAGAATCTAAAAAATATCATTTTTTTCCTATACAGTTTTATTCAAAAATTCAAAAAAAATATGATTCCATTGAGATCCTAATCTAAAAATTTGTACAAACATAGATAAAATACACAAGAATTTTTGAAAATTTTTTGAAAAAAATTCATTATATGTTTTTTGAGAAATTGAAATTTGAAATTTAAATTTCCTTTTTTGAAAAAGAAAATTTTTATCAAATTGGTCATGTTGCATATCAGATTAAGCGACAACTAAAGTACTTTAAAATGCCATTTACCAAATCGTTCTATCTATATTTGGTGCCGAGTTATGGTCCCTTTTATCTTCCCTTATCCATGGAAAAACGAGGGTTTTTCCAAAGTTCAAAGTCTCATAAATGAAAAAATAATAGAGATAAAAATCTAAAAATTGAGACTTTTAATTACCTCATGGGGTACAATTGATGAGCCAAAAAAGAAAGAAATACAAAAATGTAAGGTAAAAATTTTCCCAGATTTTGGATCACTTGACGTGGAATGACCCATACCGCCTATTTATTCTTTAAAATTTTAATTTAAACTTTATTGGCTGCTTTAGAATTAACCTAAATATTTAGTAGAAATTAAAATAACTGCAATTTTTGTGTGTTGTAGCCAAGAAATCATATCTTATTTTATTTTATTTTTTCAGTGCAAACCAAGATCATAAAAATAATCTTTCAATTTTTTTTTGTTTTTATATGTTTTTTTTGTTTGTTTTTTATTCATTTTTTTAATATTTTAATGTTATTTTGTTTTGAAATGTATTTGAGGTTAAACGTTTTGAAATTTAGAACAGATTAAACCTGTTACCGATCCGTTTTTTTTTTTTTTTTTTTTTTCATTATTATTATTAATTTTTGTAATTTTTTAAGAGAAATGTATTGACTTTTGTTATAGCATAAATGTACACTGTTAAAACTAATGGTTGCAATTGGCACCTTTCCAGGGTGAAACGCTTGTAACATCAGCGGCACCCAGTAGGGTGCCGAGATTTCACCGTTGGCTTGGGTGAAAAACCGGCACCCTCAATTTAACAAGCAGAGCGGGTGAAAGATGGAACCGTATAAGATAGCATAATGGCACCCACACTGTTCACTATTGCAGATCCCCCTGTGCTGTGTGCGTTTTTGTTTTTCAATTGTGTTTACTTTTATTTATTATTTTTATTCACGAAGTCTTGGTACATTTTCACCTTTTATTCCGATTTGAAAATGATCGAAACTTGTAATTAAAGGCATTTTCTCACAGTTCAGACTTTCCAACATATTTTAAAGAATTTATGACTTGGATTCAACTCAATAGTTTTAAGAGGGAAGGTATTTTTTGGACCCCTTTCAAAAACAAAAACATTCAGTTGTATTTTCGATCAATAAAAAATTGAATCGTTTCATTAAATTCTAAAATTTTAATCAAGAGTAACATATTGATACGTATGAAGAGTTCGACATTTGAATATCTTTATGGAATAAAAGATAGGGGTACTTGAAAAGCAGTTTTTGGAAAACGTCAAGTTTCTCGACAGATTAAAGATCGAAATACATTTTAACAATCTATTCATTTCAAAGATGGAACAAAACAAAGTAAACTCTAGCAATAACGAACTCAGTATTCGCTATCAATAAAGCCAACGAAAGATATTAACGAAAGCACGAAATGCAAATAAAAACAAATAAGAAAGATAGAGTCGGGTAGAAAGTGTTTTTTTTTTCTTTCCTTTCGCGTTCTGCTGCTTCCTGGCTGTGTCTACGCAGCAAAAGAGAATCGCTACACCAGAGATAATTTTCCGTTGGAACACTGAATTGCTTTTACATAAGTTGGAAAATCTTAGAACTATGATTAAATGCATATACTTACATGAGAATTCGAAGATTAAAATGAAAAAATAATCCATTTTTGTAATAAACTCGAGGTGAAATCCAAGACTGTGAAAACACTGTATCGAGAATTCTGTCGTGTCGACGTAAACAAGATGTCCGCCATTCAAATGGTTGATGATGATGATGAGACCTCGGAGTCGCAATACGCAGGCGCCGCGATTAAAGGTGCCGTTTGGTACTGAGAGATGCCTCACTGAGCATGCGCAAGCCCAAAGGGTGCCGATGGCGCTCCAGAATTAGCATAATGCACCTTCTGAGAGGCCTTTTGGCACGGCTAGAGCATTTCAAATTCGCTATGGCACCCCATGGCACCTTGCTTTCACTTCAGCTTTCTTATTGGCACCCCTGCGTCACCTTTAGTTTTAACAGTGTATGGCACACAAAGAGAGCACAGCTTAAATCCAACCAAAATATCGACAGTTTTCATGCTCGAATTCTAAAGAAATTTTGAACATGGTAGAAAAAAAACAACACCTTTTAAACCAATAACTTGACATGAATACAGGAACCCTTTTGAATCCTGCCTTATTTGAAAAGTTTAAAATGTCCTACCTAAACCTTTGCTTAAGTTCAACCTTGAACCTATAATAGTTTGCTAAATTTAATTACCTACAGAATTAAAATATTATTTAAAAATGAATATCTTGATATTGCATAATTTTTTGCAATAGCAAATAATGCTCATTGAGCAGTGGCGTAACTTCAAATTTAGGGCCCCCCCGCAGAAAATATGATTGCCCCCCCCCCCACACACACATAAAAAAAGAAACAAAATTTTTGAAAAAAAAATTCAGAAAAAATTTAAAACTCATATCAGGTTTTTATGTTTCTTATTCATTTTTTATATTTTAGGTTTCTTGACTTTCGTAATAAATCTACAATGTAGTATGAAAGGTGATGAAAGTAAAGAACGAATTAAGACTGTAAGTGTAATAAAGGAATCGGCCAAAAATTTTAAAATTCGTTTTTTTTTTTTTTTTTTTTGTTGAGAGGGGGGAGGGGGAGAAAAGAAAATTAGGTGCAGATACTGAAGGGGGACAAAATATAAAATCAGAAACAGATAAATGCTGTACTTCACTTCCCTATTGGAGAATTAAAATGCAAAAAGGTTACTTTATACTCTGTTGACAGACGTACTTGGCAACTTCAAATTGGTTTAAATTTTACCCAACTCTTAGCCAAAATAAAACAACATGCTTCAATGCAATTTAAACTTTGATTTATGCATCACATAACTACATATACATAAAATATACATATAATATACATTGATTAAATTCCAAGTGATTTAAACCATGATTAAAAACAAGAATACCCGTAAGTAGCAAAATAGATTTGAAATTACTTTTGCTTTACCGTACACATATTTTATCCCATGCGTACGTTCTAAAAATTTTATAACAGTACAAATTTGCCGTGTCACAGTAATAAGAATATTTTTAAAGAGCAATATTCTAGAAGTTCATGAAATTGCAAAAGTCACTGAATATGCATACGTCATTGCAAAAAAAAAAAAAAAAGGTTGAATTTATTTTGGGCCCCCCCCGCGTTGCGGGGTCTTGCGGGTACGAAGTTACGCCACTGTCATTGAGCATTTTTTGACATTTTAAACGCAAGTTTCTGACTCGGCAGGCGAACCATGACTCAGACAGAATAGTAGCGTCTCGTTGCAATAGTCTAAGAGCTAGCGGATTATTTTAAGACGTCTGGCTCTTTAACACCTTTTTCCCTTTGCTCTTCTGGGCAGCATGAGGGGTGGCCGGTGGTTGCATGTTTTACTGCGCATCACTTTTTCGCTGGTAAAAAGTTATTCTTTTAACATTTTTGGGGCAATGAGAAGCTTAAACATGTTGTAGGTATGTGATGTAAACTTATCAATGAAAAACTGTTTCTCGCTTTCACAATGGTTTTTTAAAATTTTATTCTACTATAGTTTGAAAACAAGTTGCATGTAAAAACTTTTGGGTTTTTTACGTTCGTTAACAGCTATGTAGTTTGCGCATTTTTTGAAAAAGAAATCTAAAACTTGGCAGGATTGCTTATCTTGCCATATGCGTCCTTCACACTAATTTTTGTTGAAATTGGAAACAGCGAAGTCCAGAATTTTTTTCATGATTTATTTCACGCGAAGTTGACCAAAAATGACCTAAACATCACTATTTTTACCAGCAAAAATGCAATGAGCAGAAAGAAACGCAACCACTCTCCGTCACCGGACAGCCCGCATGCTGCTCAGAAGAGCATAGCGAAAAATATATGAAAGAGCCAGACGTCTTAAAACAGTTGTTTTTTCGACGTTGCTAGCTCTTGGACGACAAGAACGTAACGGCTTTACTTGTACTAATTTTTTTTTCTTAATATTATTATTTTTTAGGTGTTTTGACTCTTACTTTTCATTTCATTTCAGTATAATCAGGACTGCACATAGTGTTGGAATTCAATAAGCCAGGCTACAAGGAGTGTTGACACAACCTACCTCAACGCCCTCTTCGTTTCTGCTTTCATCTAAGGAACTATGTCCAAAAGACCATTCGTGATCGTTACTCCTCCTTCCAGTGAGAGATAATTCAATTGAACGAAGCCTTTGTTAATCAACTGTGAACCATAAACTAAAGGCAGCAAATCAAGAGGCGGCAAAAGTGTTATGACAAGAAACGGCTCATTTGATCTCTGCAACACATTTGAACCTGTTTTATGTCAATGTTAGAACTTGGTTTTGGAATCTGAGAAGAGAACGTTACAAACAGAGAAAGTGTGTTGCATAAATGTTCAGATTCGACCAGACACTTCTGCCCATGTGAATCCTCTTCCCCACAATGTTAATTTTGGATTAGTTTCATGGCTAGATCTTCATGAAAGTTTGTCTTAAATGCAAGTTATGGTAACCAACACTCGCAGAAACTGAATTCAATAAAAAATTACCACCATTTCTGACCCTAAAGTAGCAAAAACATGGCTGTGACATACGTAAGCTGTGGCTCATGTGAAAAGCTTGTTCTGTTCTTTATTCTTTCAAGCCCGTTTTAGAGCTTCAGTTACGAGAAGGGAGAAGATTACCAGTTTAATTTTTTGTTAGCTTTTTCCGTTTTTGCAAAAGTGAGATCTCTCATTTAAAAAGTAAAATCCCATTATCTATTGTGATTTCCTGACCCTTTTTAAACTTTTGAAGACTGAAGAAACTTTTGAGAATCCATTTTTGTGAAAATGCAGAATCTTTTGAATAAATGAACGCTTTCATATATTCTTTTGCAATGGCATATCAGTCGGTTATCCATCATTGCTCCAAAAAAAATTATAATTGCGAACATTGCCTAAATGCATTTTCCTGCGCTTCAGCTCTAAAAATACATCTCAGAATCCACACCGGGGAAAAACCCTATTCCTGTGAACATTGCTCTAAGTCATTTTCCAGGGCTTCAGCTTTAAAAACACATCGGAGAATTCACACTGGAGAGAAACCGTACTCCTGTAGCCTATGTTCAAAGGCATTTTCTAACTCTTCATATTTCAAGAAACATCAGAGAATCCACACTGTAGAGAGTACTTTTGCCTGTGACTATTGCTCTAAGTCATTTTTCACAGCTTCGGATTTTAAGAGACATCACAGATACAGACCTGCCAAGTGCTCCGGAACTTCCGGAGTTTTCCGAAAATTTGTAACAACCCCGGATTTTCCGCGTATGATTCACTTTGCTTCGCGAATTGTAACTTCCCTTTGCGCCAAGTCGAACGAGTTACGGCAGCTGTTCAACTTTCCTGACGGAGGGGGGGAGGGGAGAAAAGATAGTGCTCATTTTTTCTCCCGTCAGTAAGGGTCAAACGTCGACTTTTCAAGGTTACGATATAGGGGAGGAGGTGGGGATGGCAAGAGCGAACGGAGACGATTTGCATGCGCTGGTGATATGCGCCACCAATCCGCTTTCGCTGTACGAACGAAGTTCTATTTTAATTCCGTGACGTCACGTTCAAGCTTAAAGCATTGAAGATATTCGTGCGCTGTGCTGTTGTATATAGAGCGAGCAAGTAAGTATATACGAGTCTTTATAGTCCGTAGTGTTTTATTTTCTACCTGCTTTGCGTTGTTTATATAAATGTTTTTGACCAACAAGCAGTAATTAAGATGTCTAAAAGAAGTCATTCACAAATAGTGAAGAAAGAATACTTAACGCAGTGGCCAGATCTGGCGCGATCTTCAAAGGGATTGCACCACGTATTCTGCCAAGTGTGCAATTCCGATTTTTCTATTGCTCATGGCGGGAAGAATGACTGTTTGCGACACATTGAAGGAGCGCGGCATCGTCAAAATGCGGACGCAAGTTCATCAAATAGAAATATCAAAACACTCTTTGCGTCCAAAGAAAACACGGACATGGGCACCATCAAAGCAGAAACGTTGTTTGCAAAATTTCTTGTGGAGCATAATCTGCCGCTCTCTGCAGCGGATCATGCCGGTCCGCTGTTCAGGCGGATGTTTCCGGATTCAAAAATAGCAAACAAATATCGGTGTGCGCGGACGAAAAGCACGGAAATAATCAAGTCTTTCGCGAAAACAACGAAAGAAAATTTGTTTAGCTCGTTAAGAAGTAAAAAATTCGCGATTGCTACCGATGGTAGTAATTCAGTCACGAACGAAAAGTTATATCCAATCGTCGTTACGTACTTTGAAGAGACTATCGGTAGAATTGAAACTACATTGCTATCTCTTCCAAAGTTGGAGAAAGATGGTACTGGGGAAAATATTTTTCTGCTTCTTAAAGAAGAGCTTCAAAATCATGATGTGCCCTGGACAAATTGTGTTGCATTTTCTGCAGATAATGCTTCAGTTATGCTTGGAGAGCACAAGGGTGTTGGATCATTCATCAAAAAAGAGAATCCCAACATAGTTGTTCATGGCTGTGCATGCCATTTAGTTCATTTAGCTGCTCAACATGGAACGAAAAAGATGACTGATTTTAACGTGGAAGATTTTTTAGTTGATGTGTACTATTACTTAAAAAAGAGTACCAAGCGAATCCAACTTCTGAAAGTATGCGAAGAAGCATGTGAACTAGAACATCGTAAGATCCTGAAGTATGGTGCTACTAGATGGCTTTCAATGGGAAAAGTAATCGATAGATTCTTAGAGCAGTGGGAAGCACTAAAAAATTTCTTTTGTGAGGAGGAGAAGGGCACATCTTCTAGTTTTTTTAAATTAAAAAAGACTTTTGGGTGTCCTTCAACTAAGCTTTATCTTCTTTTTTTACAGTCTGTGATTCCATTATTTCAAGATACAAATGTTATGATGCAGATGGAAGCTCCTCTCATCTATAAATATAAGAGAGAAATGGCTAACTTATTCAAGGCTATACTTTCTAGGTTTATAAAGCCTAAAACTATTATGGAATCAACTTCAGTATTTGAAATAAATTTTTCAAAAAAGAAAAATCAGAAAGAGGATACTGAACTCGTTATTGGTGGGAAAGCTAGGCAGTACATTAAAGATGAAACTTTGCCTGCTGAGGAATTGGAGAAGTTTTATTCTTCTGTTAGAAGCTTTTATGCTGAAGCTTGCTCATATATGGCTAAAAAATTTCCATTGAGGAATGATATCTATGAGCATAGTCAAGTTGCTGATTTGTCCATTCGTCACGAAGTTAACTTTTCTTCGGTGCAATTTTTTCTTGATCTTTTTTACATACCTGAAGGAGAAAGAGATGGTATTGAAGTAGATTTTTCAACCTATCAAATCGATCCTCTAAATGATGAGATTCTATCTGCACCACGTTGTGATGTTGCTTGGTCACGAATTAGTGAGTTAAAAGATTCTAGTGGGGAAATAAAATACAAATGCCTCCCTTCTTTAATGCAAATGATTCTTCTTCTGCCACACAGCAATGCTGCTTGTGAGAGAGTTTTCAGTATTGTGAAAAAAAATTTAACAGATTTTCGTTCAAGCATGAATTTGGTCACATTAGAAGCAATTTTAATTGAAAAATGCAAAAATTTTGGAACATCCTGTTATGATACTGTTTTATCGGAAGCTGATCTTAATAGAGCTAAGCAAGCAACTTATCTTGCTCAAAATGAAAAAAAAAAAAAAATAGGCAATTAGTTATATGTATAAGGCTTTAGGTTGAATTTTTAATTCATATATATGTTTTTTTATAATGTTCATGATAGTGAAGTTATTTTATTTTTTCATAATATGAAGTTTTCAGTTTTAAAATCTATTGCTTCAAACCTGTCTACAAACTTTGGACAACATATCTCAATGCGCTTTTTACCAAAAATATTGCTTACTTAATCAAAAAACTATTCCCTGATGATTAGAACTCTGTTTTCTAAGCAGCAAGTAAGATTTTGTGAAAAAGCAACTTTTAAATTTATTCCTATATTTTCACTTTAAACAGTATCCTTATAGTGTAGTAATTCAAAGTTGTTACAATAAAATAAATATTTTATAAATAAAATGAATAGCTTGGACTTGTATTTTTTTACTATTAAAAAGTACTTGAGCGTATATACAGTGTACTTGTATGTAAAAAATGTGTTATTATTATAATATAGGTATATAATATTTTTAAACTGCAAATTTCCGATTTGCTCCTGAAATGCTCCTGAAGTGTTTGGCATTTGCTCCTGAATTGCTTGTTGCAATGTTGGCAGGTCTGCTTATATACCAACTAGGGGTCAATCTAGAGAGGAATTAGGTCCGTTAAAGGACCCTTCACAACATTCAGTTACTCAAAAGGGGACTCTTCACAAAATTCAGTTACTCAAAAAAGGATCCTTCACAAAATTCAGTCACTCAAAAGTAGACCTTTCACAAAAATCCCACCCTCGAAAACGGAGTCTTCACAGAAATCCGAGTTTGAAGAACGATCAGGAATATTTTTCTTGCCATAACTATTTTTCACAAAATTAAGAATTAGTTTTCACAAAATTCCAAACTATTTTTCGCAAAATTCCGAAAACGGGACCTTGACGAGGCACGTTTCTCATTTGCATATGGGCTGGCCCTCTGGCGGGCAAAAGCAGGCAATCCCAAATGATGTGCATCTGAGCATTGATGAGATGTAGGAAAAGCAATGAAGGGGTCAGTGAGAAGGATGACGGTAGCGCTCATTCTATCAGAAATGCCCTCGGCCGGAGAGCGCAGTGTGTGACATGCTCAAATATTTAGCAGAGTTAAAGCGGTGTCCGTGCCCTTCAATGATGTAGCAATTATGTAAATAAAAAAATAGATGCATTTTATTTTATATGCTTGAATTAAAACAAACGTATTTACAAAAACAGCATAACATCCAACGGACGAGATATCTTACAACCACATCATTGCCGAAACATACCAGTCGACTGTATAAATGCTTTTAACCTGTTAACTGGGTATGACGAAATATTTCGTCATACATAAAAGCCTACAGTAATGGGCATGACGAAATTTTTCGTCATGGAAATTAATCGTAATATATTGAAGGCATCACGTTCTACGTTGTTCTTATCTATTAAATCTTAGAGTGGTTATATATATGCCATCATGTTGTCGATGCGTCATGAATTTTCATGTTCTTGTGATCTGTAACTTGAGCGTTATTAACGGGAAAACGGGCGCTGCACGATCTATACTTCGAGCTGCCACAATTTGGATTCATTTTAGTCTGCATTTCAGTATCTTACATGTTGGTAATAACTTTCTGATTTGAATATTCTTATTGTGAATTTCAGTGTTTTATATATTTTTATTAAAAATAAATTTATGACTTAAGTACTTTTTGGTTACTTACTGAGGTGTGATTTATTATTTGAGGTGTGATATTACTTATCGCTGCGAAAAAAAAGTCCCCATTGTGAAACGAGTTGAGCAATAGCTAATTCCCCGGTTAACAGGTTAAGAGACATCTGAGGATCCAAACGGGAGAGAAACCACATTCCCATGAGCATTGCTCGAGGACCTTTTCATTCGCTTCAAGTTTAAAGAAACATTTGAAGATCCATACTGGGGAGACACCATTGTGAGCATTGTTCAAAGGCATTTTCCCGCCTCGAACGCTTTATTCAGACTACTGAAGCCTGTATCTTTGGACGACAGATTGAAAAATACGTCAATGCATAGTAAAACAACGACCCCGTAATAGTAAATGCCCACTGCTTTCTGGTTTTTAACACAGAGCAAAACTTCTCCCTTTGTTCATAATGCACTGCCATCTATCGAAATTTTTCGAAACAAAGAAACTGTCATTAAAATGTACAATTGGTTGATTTCTTAATTGAAGTTCAAAAATTAACCAATCAAAATATTTAATTTGAATATCGTCTGGTTTGGATACATCGCCAACAGCTGCAAGCAGCAAGGTGGAGCTTTATTTCGAGCAAATGCCTCCCGCTTTAATGCAAATGTAGAAGGCATTTAGAAAACCTGGGGCAAAAGCAAAAGAGCCCCAGTACATATGAATTTCAAAAATAACAACTCTAAATGTTTAAAATATGTTGTATAGTTCTTTCAGTCACACACACACAGAACATGCTCATTCGAATAACAGCACGATGTGGTAAATAATGACAAGGAATATCAATTTCTTCTTTGGGAACTAGTTTAATAATTTTTTCTTCTTCCCCGGATTTAAAAACTTCTTCATAATCTTTTAAAAACCCGTCTGCTTTTAAATTCTTCACTTACCCTTTAATCTTTTTTCCGCGATTTCTCGATTGTCTGGAAGCGGATGATGATTTCCAACTCAAGGTAAACATACCTCAAATCTTCCGATCGTCATTTTTTTTAGCTCCGCTGGCATTTTTGCCATTCTATTCCAACCTAAGTATGTTTCGACACACACTAGCCCGCAATTTCACTTCTTTATTTTTCCTGTCAATAATTTACCATCTATATCAGCACCTATGAGAAGATGAGCTTCTGAAGGAGAATATTCGTAAAACAATTTCTCATTCATTGTTTCAACATGATTGAGAAAAATATTCTGTGCTTTCAATTCATTCAGAAAACGTCTAATATTAATCTGTGGAATATCCGAACAGATTTTCGTTTGATCTAAGACCTTGAACTTGCAGTGATAATCTCCTCTAACTGTACTTAAATGTACAATGAACTCTTTATGAGTTTTAACGACTTCATTCCCTCCAATAGTCCATGGAGTTAATGCAAAAATATTTCACTTCCAAATATCAGTCTGAAATTTTATGTGGTCCTTATATTCACACAGGAGGGCAAAAAAACGCCGGGAAACACTTGGTCGGAGGTCAAGGTCATTCTGTGATGACGTCATCAAATTGGCCGCTTTTACAGGTAAATACGTTCGTTTAACTGCTTAAAACTCCATCATATATTGAAATATTGCAAAACTCAAAGATATCATCTGAAAGCTCTTTGAAAGAGCTGTTCTTAGATTTTGAAGTTCAAAAAAGGCAGTTTTAGTTGATTTTTGATGATATTAAGAGAAAAGGTGAGGATTCGGAGCTCTGATCTGGAAATTTTTCGAAATGGAAGACCAAAACATTTGTAACCAACATGTGTTAACAAGGGTGCATGGAGAAAAAAATGGGCAAGTAAGAAAAAAAAAACTCAATCGCCCCTCCCTTGGAAGATTTCTGGATCCGCCCTTGTATATAAGGGACTGATTTGTTACCACAAATAAGTAAGTTTTGAACGACGTCAATCGTCGCCAAATATGATTCGTGACTTTTTCCGTCAATTTTGAGCTTTTAAAAGTAATGCATATTGTATGATGTGCTTTAATAAATGTAATTTAAAATTTTAAATGAAACCATTAAGATCATGACAGGACCTATAGTCTGTGGGCCAAGCACCGATATCGTTCAAGTTCGTTTACCAATTTTAGGGACTACGGGAACTTGCTTGAAATCAACTAATAGTGATGTACTCAATCGAAAAATCCAATGTTCCCAAGCAGACCTTGTCTCATTAAGTTTTAATTAGTAACTGAAATAGGGACTATATTCCTTAGCCTGTTGGCTCATTCACAACAAAAATTGTCTCCAGTTGGCGCTGTTGCACAAAATATTTGCAATTTAAAATTTCAATAAACAGGTTTTCTACCCTAGTTTTTCTTTCATACGATTTTATGTTGCAAAATATATTAATAAGTCATAATATACTTCACGTCTTTTGTGATTCAGTTACTAAGAAAATCACAAAAATGTATCAATCCACATTTCCGCTTGTTCTTAATCTCGTTGTTTCGTTAATGGCACTATTAGTCTGTGAGCCGAAGGCAGAAAAGATGCTTAGAAACATGGTTTCGTTTGCCAACTTCGGGGACTACAAAATGTGATATTTTTCTGAATTCTTAGAGTCTACAGATGAAAAAAACACAATGTTCCCGAAAAAATATTGTCTCATTAGTTTTTTACAGGCCATTAAAGATAGATGGCAAAATATGCGAAAATGGAATTCTAGGGGCGGATAATTACGTTAAATATCATATATATGTGTCTGTCTCTGCCTATATATTTATATGTACATATAGATGGATATATAGATACTGTTTGATGTTCTTTTCGGCGACCTTCCTCGAATTCGCGCATGCGTCAGGTCTCAACTGATTTTATGAAACAGGGGGTGATTGTGATAAGAGAGATAAGGAATGAGAAGGGATTTTTCTTTGTTTTTTTTTTTTTTTGTTTTGTTTTTCGTTACATTCGTACATTTGAGGTGTTGATTTGTGTTGGTGTTTTTTTTTTTTTCTCTTCCTTATCATTTCTATAAAAATAAAATAATATCGGAGTACGTGGAAATGCTGCTATCGTGCATTTTCGTAATCAAGCTGTCTCCCTTTTTAAAATAGAACCATTCAACGTTGCTTGACAAAAATAGAGAGTTTTTCCGAAATTTCTCGTTTTTTTCACAATATACACCTGGAAAATTATTGAAAATTCGACAAATACACTGCTCGACATTGAAAATGCAACACCAAGAAGGAGTGGTCAGAAATTGATGAAATTTGGTAAGAAGACAGAGACAGCATGGAACAATAAGTGATATTTATTTCAAAAGAAATAAGCAAAATTTAGAGCGAGGACGGCGTCGGCTCAGTAAGAAGTAGGACCACCGCGGACAGCGATGCACGAAGAAACACGTCTAAGCATGGAGTCAATAAGCCTGCGGATGGTGTCCTGAGGGATGGCACTCCATTCCCTTTCAACCATTTGCCACAGTTCGTCCTCCGAACGAGGCAGTGGCAGGTTCTGCAAACGGCGTCCAATCACGTCCCACACATGTTCGATTGGTGACAAGTCAGGAGAGTATGGTGGCCAAGAAAGCATCTGTACACCTCGTAGAGCATGTTGGCTGATTCGAGCACTGTGAGGCCGGGCGTTATCCTGTTGAAAAATTGCATTTGGCAGACCCTGAAGGTAGGGGATTGCCACCGGCCGCAGTAGATTATCTACATATCGTTGGGATGAAGTACGACATTCAGGATGAAGTACGGCAACTTTGACGGTCGGGTAAGCTTGTTCGGCGTAATGGAGAAGCATTCTGACAATGACGGTATCTTCTAGTTGTCCATTTGCGGGTAGAATTGAGTGGATCGCTTGTTGTTCCAAAATTCCGGCTCCTTGCAGAATTTCATGTAGAGGTGCGCTCTGCATGTTGAAAATGTAGCTTGAAATCTGATGAATGTTGAAATGTCGGACTTTGTTGACGGTGATTTGAAATCGAAAGCAGTTCCTTAAATGCTTTTTTTGGAAATTCGAATATTTGGAATTAGTTCGCCATATTGGCTATAGATGGCAGCACGTTACTGCTTGAAACCTATTGGGCAATAGGCAAAGAAAAATATCCTATCTGTAACTCCGAACTGCTCGACCGCAGCGCTTAAAAACCGGCGCCAATCGATTCCTCGTGGCCAAAAACCCCTAACCCCCAAGTTTACCGGAGTTTATTAATTCTGGGGCGATTTTAGACTTGGCAACCATTCCTCGTATGTACCTGGGGACCGAGCCCTCGGTTAAAAAAAGAGGTTTGTAAACTCGTGTTTTTTTCGAAAATGCGAAGTACTTATTTAGATAAACTTGAGCCTTTGGTTGCAATTACGCATTCAAAACAGCCGTAATTTATTTTAAAAAACACAACCCTATTTAATCCATGCTCACCTTAAAATCACACCTAATTTCATTTCATTTGGCGCCGAAGGCGCAGGAGGGGTTGATAAGAATGGATGCAGAGTCCCTGTTCTCCAGTACGCATCTGGTTCCAGTTGGTTTTGACTTTCACTTCACTCCACACTTCAGGTCCCCCCCCCTACATACCACAACTCGCTTTTTAACCGTGATGGGACCCTGAAGAGCGCTCTGTTCATTTTTGAACCAGGCCCAAGGGCCGAGCAAACCCTTGGCCCAGCACCCCCCAGAGGTTTCGTTTCACTTGGAGGATTTTGTGACCACGAACATTTTTAACGTCCCCCAGCCACCATTAATCAAGACGGTGAATCTTTGATCGGCTGGGCTCCCTCTATATGATCGACTCGGGACTCTCCGGTTACGAGTTCGACGACTTACCGATCGGACTACCGCTGCCTAAGGCCCCTATATAGACGAGCCGACACATCAAGATTAAGTTTGACCACTTTGGATCCAGCGCGTGTGTGAGGATTGTCTTTTCTGGTGAGTTATCGCTTTTTGGTAACTTTTCACGTAAATTTAACGAAGCTTGGCAATGTCTTGAAACTTTGCTCTGGTAACCCTAATTCCTCAACAATGAAAAATGAAAGTGAAAGTTAATGAGTTGAATCCAAAGTGGTGAAACTTAAGCTTGATGCGTCGGCCTGTCTATATAGCGGCTCTACCGCTGCTCACATCCAATACTAACTTTATTTTGATCGATCTCTTTTAAATTTCAAAAACAATAACAATTCTAACGTGTTGCCAAAAATGATTTGCCAAATGCCATAAAAATATAAATTTACGCTGATGTGATTAAATATGAAATCCATTGTTAAAACGTGGTTGCTATGATACAGAAACAATAAGAGTAATCATAAAGAAAATGGCGTAGTAAGAAATATTCTCAAAGTGTTAATGAATCCTATCTGTAACTCCGAACTGCTCGACCGTAGCGCTTCAAAACCTGCGCCAATCGATTCCTCGTGGTCAAAAACCCCAGACCCCCAAGTTTACTGGAGTTTATTTATTTAGGGCGATTTTCGACTTGGCAACCATGCCTCGTATTATAGTATAGGATACATAAAATATCGATAAATAGTACGTATCTCCACTAATTTATTCTTAAATGTAATAAAATTAGAAACATTTTTTTTATCATGCATGCATCACAGCGAAATTTTTACCTCAAAGTCGGAAAATACAAAGAAATTGCCTTTTTTATAAATTTTTAAATTAAAATTGCTATAAATTTTCAACTATTTGTCTTAGAAAAAAAAATCATGCACTATAAAATAGCTCTTTTAAAGCGCTTTCAGATGATGTATTTCAGTTTTGCAATATTTAAATCTATGATGAAGTTTTAAACAGTTACATGGACACATTTACCTGTGAAAGCTGCCATTTTGATGACGTCATCACAGGTGGGCCCTTGACCTCAGAAAGAAAAATTAAATTTTTTTGAATAGATCTTTTAAAACGCTTTCAGATGATATAGTTGAGTTTTGAAATATTTAAATCTATGACGGAGTTTTAGGGGGAGAAACAAACGTATTTACCTGTAAAAGCGGCCATTTTGATGACGTCATTACAGGTGGAACCTTGACCTCAGAAAGAAAAATTAAATCTTTCTAAATAGCTCTTTTAAAGAGCTTTCAGATGATACATTTGAGTTTTGCAATATTTCAATCAATGATGGAGTTTTAAGCAGTTAAACGAACGTATTTACCTGTAAAAGCGACCATTTTGATGACGTCATTACATGTGGGCCCTTGACCTCAGAAAGAAAAATTGAATCTTTCTAAATAGATCTTTTAAAACGCTTTCAGATGATGTATTTGAGTTTTGCAATATTTCAATCTATGATGGAGTTTTAAGCAGTTAAACGAACGTATTACCTGCAAAAGTGGCCATTTTGATGACGTCATCACAGAATGACCTTAACCTCCGATCAAGTGTCTCCCGGCGATTTTTTGCCCTCCTATGTGAATTGTGAATATAAGCCCCACATGAAATTTCAGACTGGTATCCGGAAGTGAAATATTTTGGCTGTTTTTGTCGCTAACTCCACAGACTACAAAGAGACTATGAATCAAATTACTTTCATATCTACATTCATAATGCATCGCAATAGCTAAATATTTCAAGGCAATGGAGTAGAAAGATATACAGTCGAACCTGTTTATCTCAAAAACCTCTCTATGTCGACAATTTTCATTTTCCCTGCTTTTACAGCACAAATTTAATGTTTTTTCTCATGTTTATCACGAATGATTTTTCCCGAAAACCTCTATATCTCGAATTTCGACGACTCTCATTTTTGAATTTCATCGCCAGCCACCTTTATCAGTGGCATAACTTAGAGACAAGAATCATCTTCTGCACAATCATTCAAAGACGATGTTCGTACTTAAAGGTATGCACTAACTTGTTACCGATAGAGTCATCACAATTAGTAAAACGTGGACTGGCAAAGAGTCGTACAGTAAAATATTCAACAATAGGAATGTAAAACAATCTATTAAGTATTTGCCTTTGTTCCAATTGCTTATTTTTGTAAATTTTATCACAACCTCTGTATCTCGAAACCTCCGTATCTTGAATTTTTCTTCTGTCCCGAGAAATTCGAGATAGACAGGTTTGACTGGAGCTTAACTGACACAGAGTTGCAAAAAATCGTACGTTATATGGTGAACAGCCGATCTTCTCTTCCCTCTTCAGCTGGATGAGTCATTAGGGTGGTCACAAGTAACATGGGGAAAAAAAATTTTCAACTAATATTTTGCGGCACCCCCCTAAAATGTGCCAATGGGCTAGAAAATGAGATTTGCAAAGTTTTAGTTTAATCGGATAATATTAACACGTGCCGCAAAGAGGGTAAAGTTAAGAAAAACAGCGATTTTTAGCCAAAAATTGTAGTTTTTACTTTGTAAAACCAAAACTACTGTTCCTAGAAGCTTTATTTTGGTCTCATTTTGTAGGAAATTTTATTTTCTTTAAGTCTAATCCTATTTAAGTTTCGAAAAAAAAATTAAATATTTTTCAGAATTTTCACAAGTCAGACTACAACGCAAATCCTCGAAATTGCAAGTTACATGGGGAATTTTTTTTTTCCAACTAATCTTTTGAGGCATCCCCCTAAAATGTGCCAAAGACTAGAAAATGAGATTTGAAAAGTTTTGGCTTAATCGGATAATATTAACACGTGCCTCAAAGTGGGTAAAGTTACGAAAAACAGGATTTTTAGCCAAAAATCGTAGTTTTTCCTGTGTAAAACCAAAACTATTCATCTTAGAAACTTTATTTTGATTTCATTTTGTAGGAAATTTTATTTTCTTTCTCGAAAAAAAATGATTAAATATTTTTCAGAATTTTTCAAGTCAGTCTGCAGCGTAAATCCTCGAAATTGCTTAGAAAAAATAAATCATTAAAATGTAAATTAATAAGTTCTTTTAGTAAATTTGATGAAATCTACGGATAACGTTGATTTTTCGGAGAAAAAACAGCAATATTATTACCAATATATAATAAATTTATGGCTTTGAAACTCATAGATAAAATAAATAACTGCGAGTAAAGCTTATGAAATGAGCAGTACAAGCTAGGGATGCACCGATTAATCGGCCACTTTGCCGGTTATTAATAATCGGCAAAATCGGGCCGATTAATCGGCCAAAAAATATTTTTTAAATTTTATTCTTAAAGTATACCTTCACTAAGAAACTACGATGAATAATTTTATTAACAGTAATAATAATCCTCACAGTTGATATAAAGTTTTTAATAAATTAACTTACTTTGTTACTTTAACTTAACTCCTACTTTGAATAAATATACATAGACAATGTTGCAACATTTTTCATGTGGCGACAGTTTCCTCCTTAGTACAGTGTTTTAGATAACCTCTAATTTTCACAAAGAATGAAAGTCTTGAATTAAATTGCTGCCACTCTGGACGGGGTCAATATCAGTAACAGAAAAGCCACTATGGTAGTAGCTGCAACAGCAGAAAATTTGGGCCAAAATGTGGATGATTTTACCCTTAACTACTCGTCCATAAGACGGCAAAGGCAAATCATTCGCTCGGAGTTAGCCATTAACCAACAAAAAACATTTCTGTCTACGGCTACAGTCCCTTTGATTGTTTACTGGGATGGAAAACTTATGCAAAGCATATCAGGAAAAATAAAGGAGGATCGCTCACCAGTATTAGTATCTGTGCCAAATATTGAAGATCAACTGCTGGGTGTGCCTAAGTAAGAATCAGGTACAGGAATCGCCATGGCAAATGCTGTTGTGGAACTGTTGGATAGATGGAAACTAATTGATCTTGTACGAGGTATGTGCTTTGATACCACTTATAGTAATACTGGAACTAAAATTGGAGCATGTGTGATTTTGGAGAAAAAACTAGGAAAGCAACTTTTGCATTTTGCTTGTCGGCATCATATTTTGGAAATTGTTATTTCTGCAGTATTCACTCAATGCTTGGGACCATCCACGTCCAGTGGACCTACGGTACTGCTTTTTAAGCGATTTCAACTATCATGGCCGACGATAGACCCTTCTAATTTTGAGCCTGGGGTGAGAAACGCTGAGGTGTTGGCAGCTGTTCAGAGTGATGCGCAGTCAGTAATGGAATTCGCACAAAATCAACTTCTTATGCCCCATGCAAGAGCTTGTTGTGATTTTTCTAGGAGGAGTACCTTCTCGTGGTGTACGTTTTCGTGCCCCAGGAGCGTTCCACCATGCCAGATGGATGTCGAAAATTCTTTATAGCTTCAAATTATATATGTTTCGTAATCAATTTAAACTTTCAGCGAGAGAAGGCGAAGGAATTCGTGACATCTGTATATTTGTTGTGAAAGAATATATGAGAGTTGGCTTACAGCTCCGTTTCCTGTGCAAGCACCGAGAAACGATTTGGAGCTTCTTCAGCGTCTTGTTGCATCGAAGCAGAAAACCCAGAAATTTCAGCTGTTGCCGTCGAGAAACTAGCTCGCCATCTCTGGTGTCTGAGGCACGCGCCTTGAACGAATGCCCAGGGTAGGCAGATGAGATGATTTGTGGAATAATAATACATATGTTGAAAACGCAAATGATATTAACCGTGTAATGAAACAGTATGAATATAATTGATATTTAAGTAGTCCTTAGTATAAACATACTGTACAAAGATATTTATATTTTCTATATAAAATACATTCTTCTTTCTTCCGTTGTGATGAAAATATCCGTCACTTTCATAAAAATTGAAAGCGGGGTCTTTTCTAATTTTGTTCACTTTCTTTTTCTAAAGATATCAAAACAAGAGATGATGGAATGCTCTTAATTCTTTTTATGGCCGAAAATATTCACTCTACAGAAACAATTGCTGCTGGTATAGTCAAATTAACTACAACAATACCAGTTTCTGGAAACAGTTGTCTCAGTTCATGTTTCAAAACTAAAATCAAGCACAATTTTTAGACCTTTTTCACAAAAAACTTGTTCCCATTTATACATCTGCTAAATCTGCTATCCGTCTTATAATGTAAAAAAAAGGTCCCGTACTTTTTTACTTGACTGTAAATGCATCCTTATCAGCATCAAAAGCTAATTTTTGAAATTTACTTCCATACACCAATGACATGAATTTTTCAGTTTTCTGTCGTCTTTAATTTTTAAGTATTTTTTCAAAAAGTTGAAACGGAACAACTATCCCGATTATTCAACTTAAACATGAGAAACAATATGACAAAGAAGAAACGAAACATTTGAAAATTACAGAAACATTTAATAGAAAGCATAACACCACAGAAAAAACGAATCGTAACGATGCGCAGAAGCGAGGACTACGCACAGAGGCAGTTTTCATTCTGCCTCTGCCTGCGCTTTGGCTGACGCGAAGGGGGAAAATGCTGCGGCACGGGGGTGTTCAGGATGGAGAGTATTGTATAGATGCGGAGGTAGAAAAGCAGCGCCGGTCGCTGCTTTTCAAGTAAACAAAAATGGGAAAATTCCATTTTTTTTTCTTTTTGGCTGTTCTTGCTGTGTAATACCTAAATATTTTTTTCCAATCAACGCATTAAATGTCATTGAATGAAGTGGGGAGGTTGGTATGTTTTCTTCGTGGGTAGGCACTGCCTACCTTGCCTACCCAGACGGCACGTCCCTGCTGAGCGAGCATATCGTAGGTCATGCTTTCTTCGATTCCGCTGTTTCAATGGAGGAAAAACGAAAGATGGTAGTTGCTCTTGAACGAGACGGTGAGGAAGATCCAGTGAAGCGCGTAATATTGCAAAAAGAGGAGATGAATGAAGTGAATCCTGAAACATTATCACATTTTGTGTCGAAAAACACAGACAAGTTTTTCAGTCTACTATGCATCGACAAGGGATTCCTTCATATTGATCCTGAGCATTGGGAACATCAAGACAGCTACCAGCGAGGCTTTGAGCTGGTAAAGAAACTAAGAGTTGTAACAGTGGCGGCGCCAGCTATGGGGCAGGGGGGGCAATTGCCCCCCCGTCGGAAACGTCTTGCCCCCCCATCGGGGAAAATTTCTAACTTCGTCGGGAAAATCCGACGATCAAATTTTCCGACAGAAATCTGAGTGCCGAAAATCTTTCCGATCCCGACGGATCAGTAAACTGCTTTCAATAAAATAATTCAATCAAAAAAACCGTTTTTTTCTGTAAAATATTCTCATTATTTAATGAATTACGCGTTTCCAGACCAATTTTGAACACGAGAACTGGCAGTAGCAACAGGATGCACCGGTTAGATATCGTCGTATCTCTTTTAAACGAACGTAAGTTCTGCTGGAGAAAGTTATTTTTGTTCAGGTTGAAAAGGACAAATCTTCCTCTTTTTTTTCTTACCAGCTGTCCTTACCCAGCAAATCGCCAGCAGCATGGCAAACGGACATTCATTGTCTGTCACTTTCTGAGAATCTGATAATCATCGACACGTGTTTATCTCCAGGGCCTTTGCCAGGCCACCCTCTGAGGAGGAGCGATACTTCAGACTCGGGGTAGTAAAGAATAGTCTGTGAAGAAACGAAGCATACCCTAGGCCACAGTTTAAATTCGCCCTTCGCACCGTCACGTCATGGTGAAAGAATCCTAAAAAATCTTAACCAAAATCTAAACGAATTGAAATTTATTAGAACAGAACAGAAGTCATATCCAGAAGTAACTGGGTAAGTGTGTGTTATAAACTTTTGAAATGCTTTTTTTTTAGCAATAGGGGCAGTATGAATTTGATTTTTTTTTTTTTTTTTGTGTTTTCTTTCTTCGTTTCTTTCTTCCTTTCATTTAAAACCGTACACATTTAGATAGCAACAAGTTAAAAATTAAATCTACACCCTTTGTGTTTAGAGGTGAGGAAAAAAAGTATTGATACTTTTTTTTCGCTCATATTTTTCGGGATCCGGCTAGAAGGTCCAAAACCGAAAGGTCCACGAACAGAAGATCCACGTTCAAAAGGTCCGCCAGACAGAAGGTCCAAGAAGCATAAGGTCAAACAGCCAAAAGATCCACGAATAGAAGGTCCATATTTTTGGACAGCGATGGCATAAGGTCCAGATTTCTCAGTGGGTGGACAAAAGGTCCAGATTTTGGGTTTATCTTTTGTCTTCAACTTATTTTGTTAAATATTCAAGTTTTACATGGTAATTACCACCATAATACATGTTTTTTAATATAAAATATCTCTATAGATCCCCTTTCCCCCACTCATGAGATGTAAAGGTAATTTAAACATTAGGTTGCCTTTTTTTTTTTTTTTTTGTTGAAATGTGTTTTATTGTAAATGTAGCGTGGAGATGACCCCTTATGTGCCAACGGGTTTGCGCGCATTATGCACGTAGTGTATAGCGGGAAAACTTTGGAATCTGCCTTGAGGGCTGATCAATGTATTTCAAGACTTCTTCCTTGTTATTGCTGATTGAGGGATACATGTCAAGGTCATTAGAGGTAGCTGCGTTTAGTGGGGGAGATAATTTTCAGAGGGGTGGTCGGGTGGTGATGTCGGAAGGAAGAAGACGAGTTTTTTTCGTTGTTTTTGTTTTTCTGTTATAAAAACAGCGGCTGGTTTTTGTTTGTTTGTTTGTTTTTTTAATCGTCGCCACAGTTGCTGTTATTCTAAAGGATTTGTTTTTTTTTATTACTGCTAATGTATAATTAATCATAAAAACATAAAACAATTAATATTATTATTAGTATTTTTTTGTAAATAATATTGCTAACACCATTATTATTATTCTTATCGTGCGTTTTTAGAGTATATTTCTCAGTCTTTCAGTGTTTTTACTATTAGTTTTTATTATAAGTGCAGTTTTTATTATAAGCAGCTAATTTTTCATGCAGACCAAAGGAAAATATTCCCAATGTAAAATTTTGCTACTTAATAAATTAAAAAACAAGGAAAATTTATTAAAAATAAATGAATAAATAAACAAATCTTTTTTCCAAGAAAGCCACACGAGAGATTAAGAGAAAGATACAGTTTTGATTACTTATTCCTTTACATTCAAACGAAACTAAATAAAAAAAAATCTCCAACATAATGGTCTCCTATACTGCAAGCAGACTAGTTTATAAGATAATTCTTTTTATTTATTAAGTTCAATTACTCTTCATTTGTTTTTCATTTCCTTTATCATTTAATATTTTTGTTTTGTGTATCTCTGAAATTCTTTCGAAAAATAAAATTGTAAATGTACGTACATCTTTATCCTTTTGTTTAGTTTCAATTCTGATTGTAAACCCCCGACGCAACAAGGAAGGGGGTTAACGTGTATAAAGTTGACGTATCTGTGTATTTGTCGATCTGTCTGTGGCACTCTACAGGCTGATCGGATGGACCGTTTCGAAAAAAAAATTTTTTGAAAGGAGAGTGTTCTCAGCTAGATCGCGTTTTTGAATGACATTAACACATTAATGCCTAGCGTCCCTTTTTAAGGACGGTCCAAAATAGGGTCTGAATTTCCCCAAAATGAGCAAAGCTCACACTTCTTGCATTGAAAAAGAGGCTCCTTGTAGCCCCGAAACACGTGTCTGCAATATACCTGTATATTTGTGCATTTTAAACGTTGGATTTAAACTTCACAAATTATTGTGTTCAATTAGTACCTTGGTATTGTTTCAATTCGTTATTAACAGATTGCAGCACATAACCATTGTAAAGTGTGTTCTGTAGCAGTTTTAATATGATCTTTATCAAAAATGACATCGTTCACAATCTCAAGAAAAAAAGCGAAGTTTTCAAAGTTATTCCCAGTTTATGTTAATTGCTGATTTTATTTCTTCTTATAAAATGTCTTTTAAATATTATATCGTAGGCAGAAAAAAAAATTTGGTAAAAAAGTATGTACCCTCTGGGGTCTATCGTAACTTTTAAGGGACGATTTTTCTTTCCTCAATAAAGAAATTATTTTTTACGTAATATTTTTTTTATTATTTTTCCTGTCCATTAAACACTGTTTGTAACCAGTATACAAAATATCTTTGGAAAAAAAATGTCAGGCATTAATGGGTTAATTAACGAAGATATTAATTAAAAACCTTTAAATGGTTTTTCACGATTTTTGAAGAGAAAAAAAAAACAAGAGAAAAGTAAAACAACAGTATCAAAATGAAAAAAAAATTCTGCATCTGATAGAATGTGTTTGAAACTTCCATGTTATTTAGAATTCGAATGCTAACGTTTTTTTAGAAAATGCGGCTAAACCTTTAATTTACGCAATTAGAAGCCGATGTCATTGTTGGCCCACGAAGAAAGAAAACTCAATGATTTAAAATGTTTTTCTGTTGCCATTTTATATTTGTTAACAATTAAAATACTTGTAGTTGATTTTAGTATGAGGTTTTAAAAGAATATTCAATTTTCCCTCTTTATTCTGCTTTTGCCGACTAGCAAATTTACTAATAAGGATCATCGTTCCTTTTCCGCGTTTACCTGGTCCTCTTGAAAACAACTGAATGTATTTAAATTTAAAATGTTTTTTGATCAGTGTAGTTCGTTTTAATATGAGGTCGGCAATCAGGGTCTGGGGTTTTTTAATTTTTTTAATTTAATCCTAATACTTGTACTGTTTTGTTTTGGGTTTATGGTCAGAATGATTACCTTTTATGCGAATGCACCATAAAAAATTAAAACACTGGAGAACGGGGGGGGGACTTTTAATTTTTAAATTATACCTGTGCCCCCCTGTCGGGCAAGCTTGCCCCCCTGTCGGGCATTTCCTAGCGCCACCTCTGAGTTGTAAACGACAATGCGGAGCGTGGCGTGGCACTTATTGAAGAATTTGCAAAGACTATCACAAAAGACGAAGAGCAGAGACAAAATCTTCTTCAGGTAGTTGTGGAACATCGGAAAAAATATCAAGGCAGCAAAAAAAGTGAACTGAAAAACTAATGTAAAACCTAATGAGCGAGTTAGTGTAAATTTCCTGTATTTGCTTGAGTGTTTTTTTTTATTTATTTTTTATTTTCTCCGCATTTGATTGAAATTTCACACTGTTTTGCATTTATTAGTTTTTCACATACATTTGTTATTGTATTATGTCTTTTGTCAGAGATATTAAAATATATAAAATAATTTTATTATTATTATTAACATTCGCATTTTTGTCAATATCACGAAATCTGTAGCCGCTTGCTCGACCCCTAAATATAAATATATTTTGCTAAAATTTTGCACAAATAATCATTGTACATAGTGGCACGAAATAAGAAGGAAAGAAGAAAAAATAAAAATTTATTATTTTTTTTTCCATATATACTATTTACAATCGCATTTTTGTCAATTTCACAAAATTTGAAGGCGTCAAAGTGACCTCTAAATATTAATATATTTTCCCAAAATTTCGCACAAATAATCAGTGTATATAGTGGCACAAAATGAGAGGGTAAGACGTGGAAAAATATAAAGTTTATTTTTTTCCATATACACTGCTCGGCATTGAAAATGCAACACCAAGAAGGAGTGGTCAGAAATTCATGCAAATTTTACCGTAGACGCACGTCACTGAGTTATGCAAATGATATGAAATGCGCAGCTCTCCGACGCACGTGAAGTAAGATATAAGAGAATGAAGTTGAAAAGTGGGCTATGTTCATGTTCATAGGCGTAATTTAGCCTTGAAAAGTAGGGGGGCAAACTTTTTGTAAGAGTTTTCGTTTTATTTCCTTTTACATGGTAAAGGAAGTATTGTGATCGCGAAAAAAAAATCACTCAAATTTGAGTCTAAATTTTGATTTTGCTCCCCCGAATGAATGTTCAGTAGCTTTTTCGACCTGTCAGCACGTGCATATATACCTACCAACATATAAGCAGCCGAAAAATCCTTTTCAACCACCCCCGAGTTATATACGACGAGTTTTCTCGTGACGTGTGTATGTGCGGATGTGTGTGTGTGGATGTATGTGCGGATGTATGTGCGTATGTGTATCGCATAACTCAAAAATTATATGCCGTAGAAGCTTCTAGCTTGGTATGTAGGCTCTGAGGATGGTCTAGTCGTGCACCTCCCCTTGTGGTTGCAATCGAATGTTCCCAAGGGGGTGTTTTACCCCTTTTCTGGGGTAAATTAGTGTTAATTTCAATGCAGACTCAAGTGATATGAATTAGCGCGACCACTTGGCGACATGTCGCCAAGGTTTTGGTCGCCACGTGTTTTACGCCAACTTGGCGACATATCACCAAGTTAACGACAAATTTGGCGAAAAAATTATTTTTTGAATTTGGGTTCAACTTGGTGCTATTGGCGATATTTTGCGAAAAATTCACTGAATGATATTAAAATCAGCAATATTTAGAAAATTAACCATTGTAAAATATTTTTTGCATTGTTTCGTGGCAGATTAGGGGAGTAAATAGTTGAATTGTTACCTTGCTCCCTACAAGCACTTTTTTTAACACTTAAGGCAACTACTAAGAAATATACATGTAAAAGGAAGTAGTGTGGGGTCCATACCAGATTTTTTCAATTAAAATAATGCAAAATGTACTTTTTCAAAAAAAAAAAAAAAATGATAATAATAATAATAATAAAATCTGGTATGGACCCCACACTACTTCCTTTTACGTGTAAATTTCTTAGTAGTTGCCTTAAGTGTTAAAAAAAGTGCTTGGAGTGAGCAAGGTAACAATTCAAATATTTTGAACCCGAATTCAAAAAATAATTTTTTCGCTAAATTTGTCGCCAACTTGGCGATATGTCGTCAAATTGGCGACAAATTGCGTTAAACACTTGGCGTTCAGAAGCTTGGCGACATATCGCCAAGTGGTCGCGCCAATTCATATCACTTGAGTCTGCATTGAAATTAATACTGATTTACCCCAAAAAAGGGGTAAAACACCCCTTTGGGAACATTCGAATGCAACCACAAGGGGAGGTGCACAACTAGACCATCCTCAGAGCCTATGCCGGTGAACGCCACCTTCCAGAGTGCATTATCGAACGTCACAAAGGACGAACACCTGGAGTCATGGTCTGGGGTGCCATATCATATCACAGACGATATCTATTGCTACGAATTGTGGGTAGCCTGAACAACAACCGGGACATCAGTGAAGTTCTACAGCCCCAAGCTGTCCCCTTCTTTCAAGGCTCGCCTGGCGCTGTATTTCAGCAGAATAATGCCCGCCCTTATGTCGCTAGGACAGTTCAATCCCTCCCTGCATAGAAGCAAGTACAGCTTCTTCCCTGGCCAACGTATTCCCCGGATATGTCGCCGATTGAACATGTGTGGGATTTCGTTGGTCGGCGTCTCGTTCGGGATCCTCGTCTTGTTGCTTCTACAGACAAACTTTGGGTACGCATACAAACAGTATGGACTAGAGCCGCTATATAGACAGGCCGACGCATCAAGATTAAGTTTCACCACTTTGGATCCAATTCCTTAACTTTTACTTTCAAATTTTCATTGTTGCAGAGTAGGGTTACCAGAAAAAAGTTTTGGCACATTGCTAAGCTTTGCCAAATCCACGTGCCGCTAATAATTGCTCACAGTGAAAAATTACCAAAACGCGATTACTGGCCAGAAAAGACAACCACTCAAACACACAATCACGCGCTGGATCCAAAGTGGTGAAACTTAATCTTGATGCGCCGGCTCGTATATATTAAGGCCCCTATATATACGAGCCGGCGCATCAAGATTAAGTTTCACCACTCTGGATCCAGTGCGTGTTTGTGTGTTTGAGAGGTTGTCTTTTCTGGCCAGTAATCGCGTTTTGGTAATTTTTCACTGTGAGCAATTATTTGCGGCACGTGGATTTGGCAAAGCTTAGCAATGTGCCAAAACTTTTTTCTGGTAACCCTACTCCGCAACAATGAAAATTTGAAAGTAAAAGTTAAGGAATTGGATCCAAAGTGGTGAAACTTAATCTTGATGCGTCGGCCTGTCTATATAGCGGTTCTAGTATATATAGGGGCCTTAGTATGGACTGCTCTTGATCAGGCAGACATTAAAAATTTGTTTGACTCCATGCCACGTTGCGTGGCAGCACTTATTGCAGCGCGTGGTGGCTACACAAAATACTAATTTCAATATTTTTAAATTATTTGTTGGCTTTCTAAGTTTAATCATTTATTTTTACCACTATCACTCAGCTGTGTATTAAATTTCATTCAATTATGACGATTCCTTCATGGTGTTGCAATGTTCACAAACATGAGTTTATATTTATTATCTTTATCTAAATTTGTAAGCTTCAGCTATTGAAGACAAAATTCCATCAATTTTGGTCACATATCTGTTGCTCATTTTGGACGATTAAAAAAGAATTATAAAGCGCCCCCTAGCGGTAAAAGTTAAAATCCGCAAAAATTAAAACACACAATGCAATAGAACTTTAATTGAAAAGGATATTAAATTCCAAGATTTTTTTCGAAACGTACGCTATTAACCTTGTAAATATCGAAACAAAGAAGCACATAAAATATATTCAGAGGCCACCATTTCGAATGTCTGCCATTACTGAAATATTCGAAATCTCAGATGGCCGCGTATCCAAAATGACTCGTAATTATACATAGTATATGCACACCAAGTTATATGCTTCTATCATTAAAGGCACAATTCCCCCTTTTTTTGTCATATATCTGCTGCACTATATGATCTGCCACGAAACAATGCAAAAAGTATTTTACAATGGTTAATTTTCTAAATATTACTGATTTTAATATCATTCAGTGAATTTTTCGCAAAATATCGCCAATAGCGGCAAGTTGAACCCAAATTCACAAAATAATTTTTTCGCTAAATTTGTCGCCAACTTGGCGATATGTCGTCAAATTGGCGACAAATTGCGTCAAACACTTGGCGTTTAAAAGCTTGGCGACATATCGCCAAGTGGTCGCGCCAATTCATATCACTTGAGTCTGCATTGAAATTAATACTGATTTACCCCAAAAAAAGGGTAAAACACCCCTTTGGGAACATTCGAATGCAACCACAAGGGGAGGTGCACAACTAGACCATCCTCAGAGCCTACATACCGAGCTAGACGCTTCTACGGCGTATAGTTTTTGAGTTATGTGACATACATCCGCACATACGTACATACAGACGTCACGAGAAAACTCGTCGTAATTAACTCGGGGGTGGTTGAAAAGGATTTTTCGGCTGCTTATATATTGGTAGGTACATATGCACGTGCTGACAGGTCGAAAAAACTACTGAACATTCATTCGGGGGTGAGCAAAACCAAATTTAGACTCAAATTTAAGTGATTTTTTTTTTCGCGATCACAATACTTTCTTTACTACGTAAAAGGAAGTAAAAAGAAAAAGAAAAACATCAATTAAATTTGCCAAACAACTTTCAAGTATCAGGTACAAGTATTGTTTTATTAAGCCGGGTTCACACTAGCCCCGGACGGGCAGAAAACGGCCCGGAAAAACGGTGGCGTCTCCTCGTTGCCATGGAGATGGTCCGGAGGAAACGGTACCGGGCACTATTCAACTAGTTGAATAATGCACGGGCCCGGGTGAAACGGATGCTTTCATTTGGCCAATCACAGTCTAGCAGGTAAAGATCGCTTCGGTAAGTAATGGAGGCCATTGTTTATCTCGTTTTTAAGGTATTTAGTGCAACAGTTGTTTCTTAATCATGTTTCGATATTAATTATTTTCAGTGAAAATTCAAACCTATAGAATATGAAGAAAAAGTTTGATCTAGTGTAATCGAATGTTCAAACGACAAGCACAATAAAATATGAAAAGAATGTAAAACTTGTACATGTTTTGCCAATTGCTTCGTTAGCATTTTTATTTTCAGAATTTCGCTCTTGTTCTATATTTTAAGTGTCGGTGGTCATTTTTCAAAAAAAGATATTTTTCTGAAGTACTGAGCTATTTTTTGTATCATATGGAACCTGACAGCAATTAAATATATTGTCAACACATCATCTTCAAGCTTCTCTACATCTGAATTTATACAATACCGAATATATTATATATGTATATTTTAGAAGGAAGATGGTGGAAAAATGAAAAAAAGGGAACAGTTCCAGATGGCTACTCTTTTCGATTGACTAGAGTTTCTTCTAGCTTTAGATTAGATTAGCTTTCAGGACTCCCTTAAAAGAAGACAATGGTATAAATGCATTCAGGTAAGCTGCTGTACATTTATTTACATTCGATGTAGTAAGTTTCCCATCCCGTCATATTTTGAATTTAAATGTGTTAAAATTCTAAGGATAAAAGTTCTTGCTCTTTTATAGCTTTATGAACATTGAATGTTTCTTATTATCTTTGTTTTTCAATACTTGTGATTAACAAGAAGTAAGGTTGGAGAGTTCCTGACTGGAGTTCAGCAATGAACTTCAAATGGTTGGTGACAAAATGTAACAAACAGAATCCTGGTAGTCAAAATAGCAAGATTTGTTTCATTTTATGAGAAAGACCAGTCTGTTTCTTCATTGTGAGAGAAAATCCCAAAATTTTTAAAGAAAAAAATCTTGAATTTTTGCTAACAAAGTGTTAAGTGTTTTACCATATTTTCCGAGAGGTAATCCAAGGTACCATGTACGTGCAGTTTTTAGTTTCGCATCTTGTTTTTAAGTATTTCCCAGTGTCAAATCTGTGCAAAAACTGCTGAAAAAAATTCAACGATTTTGAGAACATTTTTTGTTTCCATAATGTTTTTCTGTAAGATGAAATCGAGAAAAAATTCATTGTCCCCCCCTCCCGCTTTGGAAAATTGTGAAATGACTTGACTACATGTTATGATTTTACGTATGTATGACAAAATTTGTTGAAGTTGTTTGTTAAGAAATTTGATAACAACTAAATTCTTTCACTGAATTTCCTTTTTATGTCGTAATGAGTGAGCGCATATTACATGTGCATGTTGTCAAACTATGAGAGGATATTGGCAAAAAAAAGGCAGATTTGATAGTGTAACTTTTTCTCGTCTATCACAAGATTTTCTGTTTTTTTCTTTGGTGGCAGGAATTTATTAGCAAAAAAAAAAACAGAATTATGTCCCACAACTTGTGAACTAATATTTAAAATGGACATAATTAAAAATTTACTTAATACTTTTAATAGTATAATGGAAAAAGGAATTAGATGAGGATACCATTGCCTCAAGTAGGCAATGGCATAGTTAAGAAAAAAAGGGGAAGGGCAGGGGTGATAAGGCTAGTTTTAGCTCTTTTTTATTGTCAAAAAAGGAAAGTATCTGGGTTTCAAAGAAGGATAGTTCCCTAAATCCCCTCTCCCCCTAGATTTGATCCCTGACAGTAAATGTCAAAAAAAAAAAAAATATTTCTTTA
>JAXGGA010005859.1:0-74485 GCA_038373865.1 Uloborus plumipes
ATGGAGGAAAGTAATTTCTTTGTCAATAATAGCAAATTATATGCTTTTAAATACAAACTTTACATTTAATTAATCTGGCTGCTGCAATTTTTAAGTAGAATTGCAAAACCCAATTTATAACTAAACTATAGCTAACTAGCACTAATAAAATGTAATACCTTTGAATGAAATAAATATTATTCAGAAAATTTTGCATTAAACTTTTTAGAAAGAGCTTCTGAAGCAACTGGATTTCGAAAAAGTTTCCTAGTATAGCGAACCCTAGAATAAAAGAAAGCAACTCAATGCATACCATAGGATTTTAGCTGTCATTGTCACCCTTCCCCACTATCCATCAAGGTCAGCGTTACCACCTACTCTTTAGTTTGCTATCGGTTCTCTATCGGGCGATAATGGTTTGGTTAACGAGGCAGAAGCTCCTTTGTAAATTGAAGGGGGCAAGCAACGTGTATTGCTGGGAAGTGAACATAGCTCTTCGAAATGTTTACACAAAAAAAGACCATTTTTGGGGGAGCAGTTCCCCCAGTTAAGAGGTTAAGACTAAAGTTGCCAAAAGTAATGAAAACAGTTTATAAACTTACGTTACAACAAAGTTGAAGCTATGTCAAGTGCTAAAAAAACTTCAAATTTTTTATTGTATGAAATGGCTGTAATTTCACATAAAATTTCTAAAGATTATGAAAGTAAACAAAAGCAAAAACATTAGTTTCAAAAATATAAAATAAACTAATAAATAAATAGATGATAAAATGAAATAAACAGAAGATGTCAAAAATTATGGAAGCAATGCTTCCAAAAACGGAAGTGTAGTCATTTCTGGTAAACTTAGTGCGAAAATTTGACTGCTCTTCTTGCTTTCTCACAATATGCAATCATGCAGTGCCTGCAACGGATTTATACGAATTGAACTTTTTTCTTTCTGTCATTGAGAGGTTTTTTTTTAGATTATGAGCTAATTTTTGTCGCTCGAATTTCAAGAACTAACTTATACATTTTTCATGGATTGACTTTGCGCCGTTATTAATTACATAAAAAAAAAACCCTGACTGCCCGGTTATGACAAACAGAGACTGCATTTTCCTATTTGTTGTGAACAAACCAGTTTGTAATAGACAATATTGAAATGGAAGCAAAGGGTATCTCACTCAAGCTATTACCGACTAACTCTGGCAGCTCAAAAATTATTTATCATACAGCAAAAGACCCGAAGCAATGGTACGGTTCAACAAATTAACCCAAGGTAATAAGCTTTGAAAATATTCAGTCTGCTCTAATCATGCTTTAAGAGCTAGCCCAAGTAGCATACTTCGTTTTTTAAAGGTTATAAAATGGTTATTAACGTTGTAACAACCGCTTAAAAACGTTTATAAAACGTTTAAAGGTTATTTGTGCTGCCTGGGAGCGCATATCATTTCATACACTATAATGTGGAGGTGATTTAATTTTGTTTGGCACTTTTATGAATTTTAATATGTTTTGTGTTATTATTTCTAGTGGAGTATGCGACCTTAATACACCACTATAAATTAGATTTGAGCGCGTTTATTGTCTGAGTGAAACGCATCAAAGCTAAAAGTTTTTTTTTTTAATAATTAATTTTTTCGCATTTAAAATTTTATTACCTACTCATGTATTTCACAAAGCATATGTACCTATGTTAAGAAATATAGGATACTTATATTTTATTTCTTAGTAACATATTTTTTACTGTTTTCTTCTAAAGTGGGGCGTGGTGTCTCTACTCACCCTAATATCGTAAAATAAAAACCACAAATCCTGGAATTCAAAGAAATATAAATGCAAAAAATGATTTTCTTATGCTAAAAATATTCAATTTTAGGGCTTAGTGCAGAAGATTTGAAGAAAATGCATTTTTTATAGTAACTTTCATGTTTCGACCTTAGCATAAAAAATATTCTTCAAAAATATTCTATCCTATGTTTCTGATATCCCGTGGTATTTGCTGCGGAACTGTTAAAGCATAGCCATTCTGAACATATAGTGATTTCCAAATACTTGTGCTGCTTTAAACCTACTGAACAAACTGAAGCTCGGTGACTGCTTAAATAAATAAAACTAGATAATATACAAAATGTATATAAATTAAGTACTCTGAAGTGATTTAACCTTGTGTAGAACTAATAAATGAATAAAATCATGTATTAAATACGCAAGTGGCAATGACAATGCAGGCATGTGTTTTAGGCTTAACAAAGAGCCCATTTTTTTAAGAAAAAAGGCTTAAAATAAGACAGTTTAAAAAAATACGAAAAGCAGTTTTGATTAGTGGTATGATACATGGATGGTATTACGTAAAATAAGTTAACCCACAAAAATATTTATAAATAAAAAAGTTACTGATATTGTTCAGTTGATAAACTGACATAGTATGGAACGCAAAAATGATCTGAGCCAAATTCTGTACTATTACTATGCTATTTAGTAAACAAAAAAATCAACCAACTTTCAAGAAACTGGGCAATATTGGACAAATTTAAACGCAATTTATAATTGAGTTGACCCATTTTACCACAACACTGTCGACATTGGGAGCCTGGTTTCTTAAATAAATCTCCTGTTTAACCGGCACGAGTAAATTAGATTTTTGTTAATCAGTAACACGAAAAAGTATTCCGTGATTGTCAACCGTCTGGGATCAACATGCTATAAAATGCAAAATATGGAACATACTAACATTAACAAAATTAGAAAAAGATGAGTTTTATAGTGCAGATATTATAAGTCTATCAGATTATTTTAGCTTTATGATCCTGGCAAAAATAGGCAGCTCATGTGCCTAAATTTGCCAGTCAAATATCTCGCAAAAAACAGGAAAGTTTTCCTCCGAAAATCAGTAACCTTCTTGAAATTAACCTGTAATCCTTCTGGAGAAAACTGTTATAATTACCGTCGAAACTGGCTAAGAGAATTGAAAAAAAAATGCATTATACGCAAAAAAAATCCGTTCTTGTTTGTTGTCGTGTGAGTGGGAAAAGGGGCGTCATTGTCTCACTAGAAGTGTGGATTTCTAAAAAGACACTAAGACACAGTACATTAATTTATATTACGCACATGGCAAGAAAAGAAATATTTACATCACAAGAAAGAGGAAAGAATCACCTAGGGAACCAGTGGGAATCGAACCAACAGCCTAATGTATTTAATCAAGTGCTTTCGCTACTAGGCCACGGAGGCCACATCCATTCTTTTTAATGATACATATTATCAATTAATAATTTTTCTCTCCCATATTAGGGAATGCATGTGAAATTTGTGTCTTAAATTATAATAGAAAAAGAGTTAACGATCGAAATATTTTTGAAAAATTCTATGAACTATTTCAATATTGACAAAAACAAACTGACATTTTCTGTGAAATACATCCCATAATTTTTGAGTGTAATTCCGATACGCCGGAAGCACACAATTGGAGTTTAATATTTATTTACATAGCTAGACTATCTCCATAATTACTTTCATTCGACTGGGGTTTTGGCAACGCTTAAAAAACGTGTCTTATCAACTACTGACAAAACAAATACAATGCTCTAGCTAACAAATACAATTAACCTCAACTCATAACCTTGCCTTGCCGCCTGTCTTTGAACAAGTTCAATACTGTTCGGTAAATGCACTGTTTTACAAATTACAAAGAAAACAACACAGCACTAACAAAAGTTCTGCTACAACTAATAAATGAAAAAAATAAGAACTAAAAATAACTTTCAAATATTTTACCGCATTTCTTAGAAACAAAGAATCCAGCGAAGCGAATGACTTTTAACTTGGTTGTGTTTGAGATTGCTTATGTCTCTCCTTTGTTTTAAATTTAAGCGCGGAAAAAGGATTTCCTATTTAAATATTTACTTTTCTTTGGCATTATGCCTGAAATCGCTTTAAGAAGGAAGCGCTTTTTTTTTACGTGTTTAGAACGAAAGGTTTTAATTTAGTAGTGCATAAAATAGTGAAGTCTTGTGAAATTAAAAGTGCACGAATTAAACGAATATTTTATGGTATCGAAATAAGTTAAGTTTAAAATTAAGATAACAATTTATATTGAGGATTAAAAAAATGCGTTCATGTATTATTATTATTGCACTATTTTAAAATTCTTGTTGACATTGTTGTGATACTCAGAGTGTTTTATATATACTTATTAAAAACTTTGTAGTTAAATTATATTTTTCACTTAAACCGTTATATTTTACTAAATAATTTATGCTAATCGTATAAATAAATTTATAGATATTGTTTACAGTTAACCTACACCTATAGTGGTTACTCTTATTTATCATAATTCTGGTTTCTTAATGTTTCTGTAATCAAATGGCATTTGTTGTTTATTAAACTGTAGTAACATCATGGGATATCATTGTTACCTTCTTGGATGGAAAAAAAACATTTTTACTATAAATGTTTAATTTAATGGCTCCTTTGGAGGCCAGGCTAGCCTATCCGACGTTTCGATTCCAAGAAGCATTTGGATTCTGCATTGTTTAAATCCTTTTAAAGTACAGTATTATAGTAACTGATAGCTGTATCGTGAAAACAAAACTGATGAGAATTTGAGTAAAAGCCCACTTTGAGTAAATCTAGAAAGATAACTTCCGTAAACATAATAATTTTTGGACTAAAATGGGTTAACATCAATCAAGCTCGCCATTTGAAGCATATCTACCAGTTTTCTTCAACGCGATTTTTGTACATATAATTTGTACAATTTTGGTCTGAAGAGATTAATCACTGTTCCAATTCATGTTCATGCTCGTGTTTCGCGTAATGGTGCTTCACACCAGCATGATAAAAATTAATTTTCAGTATCTGCAATTTTAGAACAAAAATGGTGGTGGTGGTGGTGGTAATTAATTTCTACAGGTCTTGAGCTGGAGCCACTTTACTTGAAATCCTGGAAAATAATGCAAAATTATGTTCTGCTATCCTTATATAGGGGCTTAAATTACAGGAGTGCTATATTTTCCCTTTATTCTTGGAGTTTAGCTTTTAGTTGTGATACAGTTTAATATATCATCCTTTTTAAAGCATGATATTTCCAAAATATAGTTGCACTTGAAAAATAATCATTTTTTGGTTTTTGGGTGTGACATTATGGTAACTCCAGTAATACGTACAAATATTTAGTTCTGACGCAAAAGAAAATTTGAATTTATTTCCTTATAAAGGGCCTCCCCCAGATCTTCTCCAAACTTACAAATAGAAGATAAGGAACTCATTTATTCAAAAAACTGTGTTGAAAACAAAAGCGAGCATGATATCAAATACATAGCATCTCCTTGAAATCCCTAAACTATCTTAAAGAACAGAGAATGATACAGTATCCATGCCTATATTTCTAATTGGCTATTTGCTAATATTTCTATGTATTATTGTGCCTTTGCACAAAATATCACTGCATGCACGCGTCTTCTCAGTTTTTAATCGTTAAATCATTTCTCCCTTCCCAACATTTAGAAAAGCTTTAGTTTGTTCTAGGCCTATCCTTAAGACAATCTTAAGAGGTAGCAATTATTTTCACGGCCCTGTCTCCAGTGACAAAAATAGCGGACTATATGAGGCCTTTTAATACTCACTTTAGAGTAAGTCGTACTAGATGTTTAATTTAACAATTGAGACAAGGAACACATTAACCGTTTTAGGCACGATGGCTTCGGTTAGAGCTAACCCAGGTAGTACAAATAATCTTCAAACGTTTTATAAACGTTTTTAAGCGGTTGTTACAACGTTAATAACCATTTTGCAACCTTTAAAAAACGAAGTGTGCTACTTGGGAACAGATTTTTTTTTCAGTCAAATTACATTAATGTCAGTTGCTAAAAATAAAAGAAGTTACAGTCTGCAGACAGACCTTCGTGATTTAAAAGGTTTAACAAGTAAAATCAATGTGCAACATATTCAAGTAGAGGCTGATGTTACTACTCTAATGAGCAATTATCAATAAAAGTAGATTGTTTTTATTTTCTTATTTATTTATTTTTTAAAGTAATAAATATCCTATTGCCTATTAAACAATACTGGAACTCAAACTTTCAGCTCAAATACAATAAAACAGTTTCAGCTTAATTTTTCAAATGACTAACATCTAGAGTAATAAAATCATATTTTTTTTTTTTTTTTTGTAAGTTATAAGTGAATAGTAGAATAATTTTACGATTAATTAATTTTTTTGCACTTGACTAAGTATGAATAAAGAGTTAAAACCAAAAGTTTATCAAAGAGAGGAAAAGTAAGAATTTCTCTTTGATCTAAACTTGGTAAACAGAAAAAGAATTGTTTTCAGATATAAAAACGAAAATTGCCTCAGGGTAGGAAATAATGATTGAAGCTTTGGTTTCAATAGCCTGACATAAAGAGGAAGAAAACTTTAGAGCAGCAGATTTCAAAGCAAGATTTTCTTATGTCAGAAAGGAAGGTACTCATGGAATAATATTGGAAATTTGATGCGTAGAAATAGCAAAGAGCATAGTTGTGTGTTTTGTACACCTACTCTCACCTCAATTTTTTGCACCAAATTTTTACAAGAACTTAGACTATCTTTAAGATAAAGTAATTTCATTTGAACTCTGTTCGTGTTTTTGACATGTTTATGAAGTTTTTATATTATTACCGGATATTAAAGTAAGATTACATCACGGCTACTCTGCAAAAAATGAGCTGTTGTTTTTACAGTATAATTCAAGTAGTCGAGGTTCCAATTTAAAACTGTAAAATGCACAGTAATAAACTGTCAAAGTAGCAATTTTACAGTTTCTTACTGTAAAACAAGCAGTTTTACAGTTTATTGCAGTAAAATTTAGCTGTATTATATTGTAAAAACAACAGTGAAATACTAGCAACAGAGGTTTCAGTTAAAGCTGTGAAATGCACGGTGATAAACTGTAAAATTAACGATTTTACAGTATATCACAGTAAAATTAGCTGTATTATACTGTAAAAATAACATTCATTTTTTACATTGTACAACTAACTTGACCTTATCTAGTAGTTTTCATAATTACGCTACAATAAGTTTCATATGTAACTTTTATTTGTTTCAAGAAATGTGAGAATATAAATTTTGAAAACCAAGTTTTGTGCTTAATTTCTTTCTTGACAAGGTTTTTTTCCTGTTTGTTTCATACATTTAATTGCAATCTCGTAATTTCAAATATTTAAAACTAAAAAATTTGCTTAGTTTTTTGAGTTTCAGTTAATTTTCTAATGTTTTTTGTGAACTGATCCGCATTCATGTTAGTATAAAAATGCTTTCACTTTTTAAAAAAAGAATAAAGTTTTATGTATAGTTTCATACTTTAAGAGGCAAATTAATCTTACAAAACAATGATGTAAGATTTTTTTTTGCTTGTCTTAAACTTCATACTTAATTACTATACAAAAAAAACGTAAGTATATACAGGGTGTCCACTCCAATCGTGGACCAATAGCTAATTTCTAAACCGTTAGAGATAAGCATATAGTTTATTTAGGAAAAAATCTCCAAATTACAAAATAAATTTTGGGTCTATTCAATGTTTTTCAAAAAATCAAATTTTGAAAGAGTTACGAAATTTAAATTTTTATACGGCCCCCCAGTCCTATCAATCATATTTAGTAAAACATTCTTGACACTGTAACGTTTAAAACTAAAAAAAACTCACTCTTCTACCACAAAAATTGACCGAGTTACGACTTTTTGAAAAATCAAGATTTTGAAGGATTTCGCATACGGTCTCTTAAGCGAAATCTCTCGATGACGTCATGAAACAATCCAAAATCTTGATTTTTCAAAACGTCATAACTCGGTCAATTTTTGTGATAGAAGAGTGATTTTTTTTAGTTTTAAACATTACAGTGTCAAGAATGTTTTACTGAATATGATTGATAGGACTGGGGGGCTGTATAAACATTTAAATTTCGTAACTCTTTCAAAATTTGATTTTTTGAAAAACATTGAATAGACCCAAAATTCCTTTCGTTATTTGGAGATTTTTTCCTAAATAAACTATATGCTTATCTCTAACGGTTTAGAAATTAGCTATTGGTCCACGATTGGAGTGGACACCCTGTATGTCAAAATACTTAAGAAGATTCTGAAACGATAGATCCTGTGAGAAAAAAAAAAAGACTTGTTGACCATTTTCATCCCTATCCTGTCTGTAACTAAAAATCGTGCTTTGTGTTCTACCACCAGCGCCATTTGACAGTCGACCATTTTTACAATTTTGACTTTTTCTTCTTCTTCTTCTTCATTTTTTGAAAATTGACTTGTGATGTAATCATTAAACATTTGAAAAATGCATTTTATTATTGCGAAAATCGTGCAGATAGCAAAGCTGAACAGGCAAAATTACAAATGTCTTTATGACTTTAGTTTCAGTACATTTATGCTAAACTATTTAACAAAGTAAAAACGTAAATATAGATAGTATGAACACACGTTCAATGTTCCTTTTAAGTTTTGCTAAACACAGATTAAAATAAATCTATCTCAGTAATACAAAGCAATTAAGGAGAAATCGCTCGCTATAAATTTCCATTATTACTTGTTACATTATCCACTCCCCCTTCCCCGGCTTCCGACTTCTTTTAAAACAATTCTTGTAAAGTAGACTATGCCCTCTCATTCGCACATGATGGAGCAAATAATCTAACGTTATGACCTGCAATACATTAATAATAAATTTAATTTGCGTTTTTAAATCCTATACAATGCCAACTCTTTATTTAAGAAGCAAAATTTCTTTATTGAATAACAAGAAAAAGGAAGAATTTTGATTTTAAGTAATTTTTAGCTTAACTAAATTAAATCGTATTTTAAACATTTCAAAACCTGTAACGTATTTTATCAGAAAAATGGCTTCTGATTTTGTTTGAATTTCTAACATTGTAGAAGAATTTCGATGTAAATTTTCCCAAAGTTTAAGCATGAAATACGTAGTGATTTTGAGAACATTATTTTTTAAATATTCATTTATACTTCTTTTTAATGTTTTCTTTTTTTTTCTTTTTCTTTTTTTTTTTTTTTTTAGCTGTTCATGTATCTACTACAATGCACTGATATAAAATTGACTGCTTTAAATGTTTTTTTTTTCCAAATGAAAATAATCTCTTGTATATTTATAAGACCGTCTATTTTATGGCGAATATTTTTTTTCTTTCTAAAAATGTCAATTTTTTTTTGTTAACGTGTGCGAAGCGATTTTAATTAATAACACAAATGAAGCAAAGAAAATCGATATTATTTTGCTGTCAAGTGAAGAAAATAAAAAGATAAGTCAATTAAAAAATCCCTATATCCTTGAGGGTAAGAAATAATGATTAAAACTTTGACTGGAATAGGCTGTAATTAAAGCAGATTTAGAAGGTTTCATCCAAAACATACATTGAAAAAATAAAAAGAAATACTTTCTATACAAAATGTCACATTTTTGCGGTAAACTTAACACGTCCTGCATACTGATTAGTAGATTTAACACTAGAAATAGGTTTCTAGAGTTAGTCAATTATTAATTATTTTATAACCAATGTTAACAATAACCCTAGCAGCATCATCTCATCGGCCATTCATCGAAGCCCGATGAAATTCTGATTGGCCGATGATCCAATATGTCTCATAGGCCAAACAGAATCCGAGCAGTAAAATCCGATGAGTTTTGCTCGAAATACGATGAGATTTGGAGCAATTTACGAGCAAAACAGTCCCGTGCCCATGAATTTCATCGGGAAACTTGATCGGAAGGATATCGTTTTCCAATGGAATATAGCTCGGCTTATTTTCATCGGGAAAGTTGATCGGATGGATATCGCTTTCCGATGAAAAGTAGCTCATCGAAAACCGTGCTCAGCTACAGATCGGAAAGATGTCATCCTGCGTTACGGGATCAGTTTACGAGGAGTTCGATGATCGGCCGAGAAAAATCCGTTGAGTTGATGCTACTTGGAAAGTAATATAGTTAAAAAATATGAAAGGCTTTCTTTAAGTAAGAAATAAATGTAAGAATGTAAGAAAATTTACATCCGTAAAAATAATAATGGCTATGAATATACGAAAATATTTATCTCTATTACACCTGACAATTATTAGTTACAACATGATATCTTGATTATTACTAATTGGTCAGTTGTAAGACTTACGCCTCAAGTAAAGACTTATGAAATTGATTTCAAACATTTCACAAACTAATCCTGTAAATAAATCGTATTTAATAACCCATATAGCTTAAAGGCAAATTCAAAATAATCATATTTGAAAACTACAATTATTTTCATGATTTATGACTTCCAAAATGAAATGCGATAGGTTATAATACATTTAAGCAGTACATTTCCACCACCGTTTCATACGATACAAACCGTATTGTTTTTTGGTTGAATAAACTAGACAGAATTATTCTGCATGTTATTAAAAATATCAGTACGATAGTATTTTGTCATTAGAAGATAATTTATGACTGAGAAAAATGTTTTTTAAACATTCCATTTAATGAAAGAGCATGACTATATTCATAACATTTTGTTTTTTCAGATTATTTCAGATTTTCAATATTAGTCTGCAATGTGGAACATCAGTGTTTTAGGCAGCGGTTCTCAACTTTAGGCCGATTGAGTCCATTGAACAAAATTGGATTTTCCGAAGGGTAAAAATAAATTTTGATAACAAGGCAATCAACATTCCAAAAGGTGCAGATATATCAAGGGTAAAAACCAGATGGTGGTAATATTGCTTTTTAAGGGCTAAAATGGAGGGTTTTAGTCTGACCTAGAGCTAGTCTGGTGGGTACTGGAGAAATCAGTCGAAATCCAAAACATTTCGGCACATGAACTAGCCATAAGACGGAAAGATTTTAGGGTACTTATTAAGATCACTGTATAAGGGAAGCTGATTTATGCTACATTTTGGTTCCAAAAGTGTGCCTGCGGTAAAATAGTGTGTGTGAAAATTTAGTAGAAGAAAACAGATATCCACGTTTCAAATATGTTGCTTTATTGATGTTATACCGTCTCAGTCTATAAGCTATAATTAAATTGGTGAAATCAGTTACTTTGCTAGATTTTCTCAAAGTGACCTTTTACTCAGATTAGCATTGCTATTTTTTATGAGAATCAACCGGTTACTATAATATTGCTTTTAAAAATGCCAGAAACAAAGCTGGATCTAAACATGCGTTGAAAGCAAAATCTCGGATAGGCCAGCCTTTCCTCTGAAGGAGCTCGAGTAATTATGTGGGAAAACCTTAGGGCATCAACAAGGTGCGGTCCATATCGTACATCACGGTGCGTCAGGTTCACATATTAAAGGGTAAACTTCAAGCTAGACCAACGCCCAGTGAAGGATCTTCTCCGGCGCAATGTATTACTGGCTGAGACTACTGTTGATCTCCTGTTGATCTCTGAAACCATTTCTCTGAAGCCTTTATCCAGCCTTTTCTCTGAAGAAGCTCTAGTACTTATGTGGGAAAACCTTAGGGCATCAAGAAGGTGCGATCCATATCGTATATCACGGTGCTTTAGGTTCACATATCAAACGGTAAACTTCAAGATAGACCAACGCCCAGTGAAGGATGTATTACTGGCTAAAACTACTGTTGATCTCCTGTTGATATCTGAAACCAGCTATACTAATGTGCCAGTTCTACGAACCCCTCTTGCCTCGTGCCAGTTCTACGATTTCAGCAAGGGTATAGATAGGGTAACAGATCGGGTAAAATATAGAAAAATACTTATAAGCGGCTCTGTGTATGAAAGTTTAGTCCTACTTTAAAGGTATTGTCAATTTTGAATAAACATGCCTTTTTTTTAATTGTATTTTATAGTTCATGAGTCAACCCAAAATTCAGTGAACCTGCGATCAAAACTTGCGAAAAAGTTATCCACCGTATTGTTGAATATTTCTTAAACTCAAAGAAAAAAACATGCTCCGTCCAATAGTTTAATTAATACCAAAAGCTAAAATTTACTTGTAACATGACAGTCATAAAATACATTTTTAAATCATTGAATTAAATGATATGGCACTGAAACAATACGATGCTTAAATACTTCATTAGAGCAAAGAATAAAATGCTATTATACAAATCACTAACACATCTTTTCCCCAGATAATCAGTTATAAACACAAAACCAAGAAATTCCATATATTTCTCTATTTGAATTCAGTAATTATAAATTACAGGCTTTGCAGTGATCTCGGAAAATTAACAAACCTGTGTGTGCAAACACGAAATAATTTGCATTCGTCAAACCACCAAAATTTATGTTATGAGAAGAGTAAACGTTTATAAACTGCATTCGTAGATATTTGCATAATTATGTCCTACTACGGCGATGAAACCACTGTAGCTTGAATATTTTGCAATCGCATATAATTTGAAGTGGGTTCTGTGTCAACAATAAATGCTTTTATCACACATTAGTATTTGTTTAACTACGAGCATATCGTTGTTGAAATAAGAGATATGTGCATGTTTGTTATATGTGTAAATAAAAGCTGCAAATCTATTGTCTTGTATTTTATCAAAGTAAATATTTGATTTTCTAATTAAAATTTTAAGAGTTACTACAATGTAGTTAGATAATAAACTTGATTTCATCGTTACTGAAGCAAAACTTACTAGCAATAACATAATTTTTCTATCTCCCCATAATTAATACCATTTTCAAAAACTGCGTGTTATTATCTTTGTAATTTGTAGATAGAGCTCCAGTGTTCCGCTGTTTTAAAGCCAGATCTGTGTGTTAGCAAACCTGAATATGAGTAACTAGAATTTCCAGTAGTTCTTCATTTTTGAGGTTTTAGTTTTTTTTAATTAAAACTTACGTCTTCTATTGTGAATAAAATATTTCATTAGAATAATGCAACTGTATGTAGTGATTTTGATTATGCTAAGACCCAAACAAATCCGTGTAAATACCAATACTTATACAGAAATAGAATGCTAAATATGAGATCTTTACATGGGTAGATTAAAAAAAGTTCCTAAATTGTTTAGACACGCTAAAAAAAGAAAAAAAAAAAGTTGCCTTTATTACCGCGTCTAAACCTCTAGCCCGTTCTCTTAGCTCTTGTCCTGTTAACCCAGCGTCACATTAGCCCTCTGTCTCCCCTACTAAGAAATATACCTTACTCCCTTAGAGTCACAGGTTTAGCTGCAGCTCGCGGTATATTGAAAGAGCCTTGCTCTTGTGTAGTAGAAACCTCAAGCCCCTAAAGAGCACAACTCCGACATAAGGGGTAAATAACTTTCGAAATATTAACCTCACCGTTTGTCCAAGCTCCAAAATACGATCTTACGGAAGTTGTTACGTCAAATTAGGCAACTGGTAAATTCATATTTATGGTAATTAAAAAAAATGGTCCACGTAATTGCTTGTTCATAATAAAATTACAAAATTGCAATTATTTTAAGCCTAATTGCCGACTTTTATACATGGTGAGGTTACCATTTTCGAAAGCAATTTACCTTATTTCTGAGTTATGCTCCTTACAACTTAAGCCGTATACTATACTAGCAAGTCTCTTTCAACATACCCAGCTGCGGCTAAATCAATGACCCTAAGGCTGTAAAGTCTCCTAGTAAGATGCACATAATGCTTTCTTTTTTGTGATATATCACAATTGAAGGGTTTGGATAGAGCTCCTTTAGAGGACAGGCTGACTTATCCGACATTTTGGGTCCAAGACATTCTTGGATCCAGCCTTGTTACAGGTATTTGAAACACACCAATATTATACCTGTTTGCTCTGGAGTAAAATAATATGATTAGTTGGATAAAGCACCATATTATATAAATTTAAAAAGATAACTTATTTCTCGAATTTAAAAAGAGTTTATCGGGAAATGTTTCATGAAATTGGGTCTATTTTCATATTGCACTTGTTTTAAGCCTGAGTTTATGAAATGTTTTTGTCATATAGACAAAAATAGTCAAATACCATCTATGCAACTACAATTCAAGCTTAATTTTCACTTTTCTTCAATTCAACTTGAGTACAGATAGCAGTGATTCCACGCCCACTGTTTTGGAACCAAAATTTCAGATGAGTCAGCTCCCCTCTTATTGCAGAACTTATTCCGCTCTTATTGCCTTAGGTTTGGAGAATGAAAGGCCTATGTCACAGTTTTGAAAATACACTCTGGACAATGATAAGCAATGTATAGAGGTAGGCCAATAAAACTTGGTACAACAAAAAGTAGACGTCTTTAGACCAACTTCGTATGATCACTATCGACAAACTCAGAAAACAAAAAGCTGAAACAACTGCTACAATAAAGCTTTGAACTTCAGCTATTCGCAATTTCGGTTTCACCACATCACCCTTTCATCTTCCAAGCCCTTGAATTAAAAGACAAATGTTCAAATCCTAGTTGAGCAAATATATGCGCAAAAACGCAAATGGATAATGTGTGCTTGCGTGTGTTAACAAGATTTACTTTTTATTTTTAATTCTGAAACCGAGCTCTGACGAATCTACAGCTATGCTAAATTCTACATCACGCCAACTAAAATATCCATAATTTACGCCCTCGAAATGATATAAATTTCAAAATTCCATTTTTCTTCACCTTAGGCTAAACGATTAGCTCTTACTAGCGTGGGGGAAAGTGGATCCAAATAATCAGCCACTCGTTTAAATCCATCCGACGGCAATTCCATTACTGGCTGGGCCTGAAAACGGGAAGATAAGAATATTAAATTCAAACTCGTTTTTAACCCTCTGAAGCGGGCAAACTGGTTAAAAGATTGTTTATTGATTTTGAATATTCAATAACCCTAGGGGATATTCAAGTTTATTACAGCGCGTTATAAACGAGAGGTCAATATTAAGGTGGCAAAACTGGAATTATCAACTTTGCAAACAGTTGCATATTTTATGTTAAGTAAATATTGTGTTCAGACTACAATCTATATAGATGTAATTTATTTCTGAAATGCTTATTAATTTAAGTTTGTTAACAGGCCTCTTTTCTTTTGACTTTAGAATGGATTTGGTTGAAAATATATTGCGGGAATTCATAAAAATGTTTTGCACGCGTGCTGTAGAATACATACATTTAACCTCTTCAGTCCTGATTTTTTCAACCATTTTAATTTCAAGTTTTTAAATCTTTGTTAGGCCTGAAAAATGCCTAGAAAAAAATTGGGATTTTGACTGCCAACTTTAAAATGTTTTCAGTTTATGGTAGAATTTAAACTGTGTTTAAAAAAATTTTCACAGTTAATTATAAAATAATTGGAAAATGTGAGGTAAAATATAGATTTCTTATTACGTAATCATTATTACTTTCCTAATTACTTAGTAATAAATATTGTATGAGAAAAAATGTAAAGGTTAAGTGTTAATACACTTTCCTTATTTTCTACCACGTGTACATTTCCTTGAAATACTAAAACAACCTTGAATTATAACTTCAAATAACTGATCACGTTTTACTTTTTTTGTTGCTAAATAATATTATTGCTTTATAAGAACCTTTAAAATTGCCTTTATCAACTTGCGTACCCTATGATTCCAAGGAAGCACAACTCGTATGTTATAAAATAGGCACCAAAACTCATATTATGTTCCACTGTTTTTACAAATAATTCAATCTTACAAAATAACTGCAAACGCTCCAAACATATTTAAAGTAAGCAACGTATGAATTTTTCTGTTGACTATACATAATACATGTACGCATAGAATATTTGAAAAAAGCATTAACTGGAAGTAATTTACGTTTTATGTCAAACGTCTAAATACTATTGAGCGTAAACGCTATCTATCCCGCAATTGTAAATGATCCGGAAAGACTAGAGTAATAATAAATGGCTCGAAATAAATGATCTGGATTAGCATTTGCTTCACTGAATTTGTTTATCGTTAACGCCGAAAAGCGGAGAAAGTAATACACTTTGAGTTTATTAGCTAAATTAATTTACTTGCGGTGAGCAAAAGTAACATTCCCAAGTTATTTTTTTACAAAGGATTTTCTAAATAACTCTTATCATTATTTCTTCTTGTGTTTTTGTTGTTAATGTTTTTTTATTTATTTATTTTTATCTGAAATTATTTTTTTCAAAAAAGTGGTTAAATGATATGAGGTTTTCAAACGAGGTTACTCGTATATATAAAAATGTATTGAAAAAAGTTATTAGCTATTTGAAAATTAGTTTCTTTTAACCCTGCTGCTGTGTTCGTCCCGAACATACGTATACTGTGTTCGGGTCCAAATGGACCCAACATATGTAATTTATTCCCTAACACCGCTTTTTTTATATTTTTTCGAGTTTAATTGTTATATTTGATTTTATTAGAAACTCCCAAACATAAATCACTCAATTTTTGTATTTTATTTTACATATTTAATCCGAGAAAACACATAAATAAAATTTAAATATTATAGCAATTCCAGTTTTCGTACTAAAGAAAACTAACAAAATTATGTAAGCTGTCACTTTAAGAAATTTACTAGAAATTTTTAAGCTTAAAAAGAAGTGTTAAAAATGGAAATACGAACAGTACAACATTTGTATGAGATGTACAGATTTATGTACAGAATCATATGCGCGGGGGAAGCGGCGGAGAGAGGGGGTAAAAGGGAATTCCCCTCAGATAGGCATAATTGCAGAGTTTGCAGTTCTATGAAAGTTAACCTTGAAACATTTTCACTGGTACTGATTTCAATTCATAGAAAGGAAGAAATGGTATTCAGAAAGAAAAAAAAGAAGAAAAAAAATGAATGAAAGAAAAACAGAAGATAACCATTAAAACATATTTAAAAAACGTACAAAAACAATGAACAAATGTTTTATTTATTGTTTCATAAATTATGAATAAAATAAACAAGCATAAAATTATTTTGTATCTCTGATACATGCTTTTTAATCATATGGGTCCAAAAGGACCCGAACACAGTATTAGTAAACTTTTTTTTGACAAGTAGGGTTATACTTCAATCAAAACAAAAAAAATATGTGTGTAATATAACATGAAAATGAACACATTCATGAAGTTAAAACGTTATACCAACGTTACTCGAAAATTTATAAGCAAATGAAATCTGTTTTGGGTCGAAAAGGACCCGAACACAGTAGCAGGGTTAAAGTTGTTTTGTATCATTAAAACTGAGATAGGGAGTACTAATGTAATTTTTTCGGTATGCACGCACATGCTTGTACTTCGATGAAGTTGGAGTTAAATGAATTAAGTTCCTGATTTTAATTTATTTTACGTAACTGCTTACATTCCATCATCCAGTAACTTTTATTCATTTATTAGCTTCTTTAGTCGATAATATTATGGTGACTAACTTATTAAAACTTATTGACTTTATGACACTCAGAACTTTCTGACCAGTAAAGCCTAGTCTTTGTATACTTGATGGGTTTTGACTGACTCAGTCTTCTGAGATCCCGCGACTCTGAGTTCGATGTCTATACTGCTCGGTTATCCACGATTAGGCAACACGATGATGTAAAATGACAAGAATGAACTGGATGACATCTTAAACATGTATTAAAAACCAGCGAGCACTCTCAAAACATGTGTAGAGTACAAGGTGAACGCGATGAATTGATACTTACATTCCTGAATTTGTAACGTTTCTAGCGTTTTGAAAAATATAACTCAAGCACTTAGTCGTCAATCACACTTGAAGAACAAGAAAGGTGCAGATCAACATGGACTACATGGATATATTCAGACTTTTCTTGAGCATGAACTCTGGTAATTTTTTTGAAAACAATTTGAAGCCTGCATTTTGGAAGTTTATAAACAAATTCGGAGAGCACTTTTTTGGTTTATCACTTTTTTACACATGTAATACCACTTTTTTACACATGTTCTTTTCACATGTAATAATGTGAAAATTTAAGAAAATTTTCAATATGAATTATACATGCTAGTAATCAAAAGGCTATATAACTTTAACCAAGGTACAAAAAATATTAATCATAAAATAAATGAATATTATTAAGAGGCTGTATATTTCACGAAAATTATTTACCAGATTTCAATAAACTTTCCCACATATTACGCAATTTCTGAATTCCTCGAACCTACCAAAACTTTTCTTCTTACGACATCCATCCAAGATATCCGCAATGACTCCAGCCTTTCGTTTTCTTTCCTGTGCTCCAACCATTGACAAACAGAGATAAAAGCATTAAAAATTCTTTTCTACTTCAAAATCCTTTCCGTCTAAGAAGGTGCTTTGATTTTCCCGGCGTTTATGGAGGAAATGCAGGCACTAATGGATTCCGTTGTCGAAGTCGTTGAAGATGATGGATGCGTTTTCCCCTGGGCTTGACTCGGTTTAGGTTCTTTCTTTTTCTTTATTTTAATATTTGTTTTAGAAGAAGTGAGGGTATTTTTGGACTGATGTTACGTATATGACATTTATCTGGTCTTCGGCTACATGATTGTTCACAGGTTTAAGTATTGGAAGCGTTTATATATCTATATGAAGTTAACTAAAAATGTTATTCTATTAGTTTATGTTGTTTTCATTGTAATTATTATCAAATTTTAATGCTTAATTTAAAAACTACAAATTAACAGTTAGATTTTCATAAACAGTCATTATTGTAGTGATGGTTCATAATTTCATATAAGAGAACATAGAGGTCAGTACCGAGATATTTAGGGACTTTTTCAAACAGCATCATAATTGCTTGTAATCAAAATATTATACAACAAAAGTTTTTAAAAAAAATCAAAAAATAAATAAATGAATAAAACTAGGAAGCTGTATGAGAAATTTCAAGAAATTTATTTAACAGATTTCAATAAACTTTCCCACATATTACGCAATTTCCGAATTCCTCGAACTTACCAAAACTTTTCTTCTTACGACATCCATCCAAGATATCTGCAATGACTCCAGCCTTTCGTTTTCTTTCCTGTGCCCCAACCAATGACAAACAGAGATAAAAGCATTAAAAATTCTTTTCTACCTCAAAATCCTTTCCGTCTAAGAAGCTGCTTTGATTTTCCCGGCGTTTATAGAGGAAATGCAGGCACTAATGGATTCCGTTGTCGAAGTCGTTGAAGAAGATGGATGCGTTTTCCCCTGGGCATGACTCGGTTTAGGTTCTTTCTTTTTCTTTATTTTAATATTTGTTTTAGAAGAAGAGAGGGTATTGTTGGACTGATATTACGTATAGGACATTTATCTGGTTTTCAACTGCATGATTGTTCACAGGATCAAGTATTGCACAATTATTTGGCAGCGATTAATATTAAATAAAAATCTTATAGTAGTCAGTTTGATGTTGTTATTATTATCATTATTATAATTGCGTTCTAATTCTGGTTATGTTTTTCAGTACTCTTCGCAAAGCAAAGCTTTATTAATCCAAATCCAAACACAAATTTCGATGTGCATACTACAAAAAGAAAATGCGACTTAATGACAATGTAATTTTGTTCTCCGTATTTTGTGTTTTTATAATTTTCTGTAATGCAGTTTTATATTGTATTATCTTGAATTCAAAATGCAATTTATAATGCAAACAGTAGTTTGTTTTTTATATCTTGGTGCTAATTATTTTAATAAAACATTACTTTCATTTATTCGGAAGAGATGAATCCCTTATTAATCCGGACCCATGACATTCTACTATACACGCAACAGCCGGTCGAAGATCCACGGTGTTCGCTAATGGGGGTTGGAGTACGTTAATTACATTTGTGGTTACAAGGACCTCCATGTTTTCGTTCCAAATCAATACCTCTTGTGGAACTGGACCAGGTGTTGAACGCCTCCTGATCGGAATCAGAAAAAACAGAGCGTTCCTGGAGTGTGTTTGTGTTTGTGTACAAGTGTACATTAGGGTGGTCACAAAAAATCAATTTTCGAATTTCTTTTGTGGCAACCCCCTAAAATGTGCCAATAGCTAGAAAATGATATTTGAAAAGTTTTAGCTTAATCGGATAATATTAACACGTGCCGCAAAGAGTGTAAAGTTAAGAAAAACAGCGATTTTTAGCCAAACATTGTAGTTTTTCCTCTGGAAAACCAAAACTATTCATCTTAGAAACTTTATTTTGGTCTCATTTTGTAGGAAATTTTATTTTCTTTAAGTCTAATCTTGTTTAAAGTTTCGAAAAAATGATTAAATATTTTTCAGAATTTTCACAAGTCAGGCTGCAACGCAAATCCTCGAAATTGCAAGTAACATGGGGAAATTTTTTTTTAAACTAATCTTCTGAGGCACCCCCCCCCCCTAAAATGTGCCAATAGACTAGAAAAGGAGATTTGAAAAGTTTTACCTTAATCGGATAATATTAACACGTGCCTCAAAGTGGGTAAAGTTGCGAAAAACAGCGATTTTTAGCCAAAAATCGTAGTTTTTCCTCTGTAAAACCAAAACTATTCATCTTAGAAACTTTATTTTGGTCTCATTTTGTAGGAAATTTCATTCTCGTTAAGTGCTATCCCATTCATTTTTGCTATCATGTCCAAAGTATTTATTTGGCATTTTTCAGGTTAAATCGTAGAGTATATCAAAAATAAGAAATTTTTATGCAAGAACCTAAAAGTATTACAATATTCAATTACATTTATTTACTTATTATTGGATTTACTTTGTCCATTAAAAAAGGGGTATTTTCGCGGTACTTTAGAAATTATTGAAACAAATTCCTGTGTTAAAATAGAGGAATTAAGGGGTTAAGACGGAAAGCAAAGACTTAGAAGGACAATAAAAGCTTTAATGCACCTTTATACTTATTAAATTATATAACATTATTTTACTACTTTTTACATACAAATTAAGTTGCTGATGGCTTGGATGGGATACCTTTTGATAAATGAGGAAACTGTGTTTGCATTTATCATACAGCATTAACTTGTAATAAAAGCTATCCTTTGCTCTTTGTTTTTCGTCAAAGAGGAACTGAAGAATGGAATTAATTTTACACCTTTTTGAGCTGTGTCATGGAACACCATTAAACTATTTACTGTCTTTTTAGCTTTAGTATAAAATTAGTTTTTACACTATTTATAGGGGTACATATTGTAATCGTCCCTAGGCTGTGTGCAGCTTTTTAATTTCACAACAAGAAAATTTCAATTTTTACCTAAATTGCTTATTTCTAATATTCTCATCTTCTGTACCTGCTTTGAATTGCTTTTTATTTAACACAGATCATTCAGCTGGGAATTTTTGAAAAATATTTGCTGGGGGACCAGCAGATGTATTTCCATTTTGCAACTAAAAACTGCTTTTAAAACAACTTTTAAGATGAGGTAGAAACATGCTGAATACGGAAAATATTTCTGTAATAACGCAGGTTTCCTGAAAGCTACCACTATTTTCAGCAGTAGTATCAAAATACATCCCATAAATTTTTTCAACTGAGCCTCAATGCTCAACTTGAAGGGGTTAAGAGATGAAAGGGTTAAGTGACAAAACAGAAATTGCGAGTAATTAAAGTTCAAAGTTTTATTGTTGTAATTATTGCAGCTTTTTTTGTTTTCTGGTTTTGTCATTAGTGTGCGTATAAAATTGGTCTATTGATATCTACTGTTTGATTTACCAATTTTATTTGTTCACCTGTATCTATTTCTTATCATTGCAGAGAGTGTTCATTTTTTATAATGTAGCTTAGCCCCTTCATCCTCCAATCCCTTCATTTATGGCTTGTACTGCTCATTTCATGAGCTTTATTCGCAGTAATTTGTTTTATCTATAAGTTTCAAAGACATAAATGTATTATATATTCGTAATAATATTGCTATTTTTTCTCTGAAAACTCAACGTTATCCGTAGATTTCATTAAATTTACTAAAAGAACCTATTAATTTACATTTTAATGATTTATTTTTTCTAAGCAATTTCGAGGATTTACGCTGCAGCCTGACTTGAAAAATTCTGAAAAATATTTAATCATTTTTCTCGAGACTTTAAATGAAATTAGACTTAAAGAAAATAAAATTTCCTACAAAATGAGATCAAAATAAAGCTTCTGAGATGAATAGTTTTGGTTTTACAGAGGAAAAGCTACGATTTTTGGCTAAAAATCGCTATTTTTCGTAGCTTATAACTAATAAGTTCGACCAAAACTTATAATGTTTCCAGCATTTGAAAAAACATTCAATTGTTGTAAATTATTTTTACTTTTAGGCATTAAATGTATTTCACTTACAATAGTTAGAAAATTCAGTTTGTTTAAATGAATATTTTGTACAAAATGATATACGCTGAAAAAAGTAATTTTTCTTAGAGCTCATTGTGCAAAATAATCAAAGTATGTTGAAATATGCTTCCAAGTTTTCATTTTTAAGAGATGTATAAGTTTGTTCACAATGAGTGGTTCCTCCTATATGTCATTCTGACCAAAACTTATATTGTTTCCAGCATTTGAAGAAACATCCAATTAAAGTAATCCAGTAAATTAATGTCTTAAAAATACTTTGCGCTGCCAAGAACGTTTGAATACATCTCTAACTTCACTTGTTTTCTCCCTAATAAGATCGTTTGATTATAAGGTAATTAACAGTGAAATTACAATCGTTTTGCATGGCATAATAGTTATGAGTGCCTGCTGATACAGAATTTGAACTAAAACTGTAATTCACAAAGTCTATAATAACGTCAAATGGAGCTTTATAGAAGGTAGCATATGATCCAAAGCGCATAACTTAAATACATGGTTCAAATATTTGAAATATGTACAAATGTACAGATGCACAAAGTCTCACAAATATTGAATTGCTGTGTTCCCATACTCTGTTTTATAATATTTCAGCTGCGGAATTTTTAAAATCGGCTTGTGCACAAATAAAATTAAAACATAATAATAATTTTGGTGAAAAAAAATTATAAAGAGCAATTTTAAAACAGTAAATGTTACAAAAAAAATCAGCTTGCACAAAAGCAGATGCACTTTCAGCTTTTTAATTTAGAAATAAATTGAGTTTTTTTTGTACGTAATATATATTCAATGCATATTAGATTAGTTGACTTTTAATAAATATTACAATGAATAGTTTTTTTACCCATAAACAAGTATTTGTATACTCATATGGCTTTATGCTTGTGCTCTTCAACTAAATGTGATTATGCAAATAGTAAACAACACACAAGAGAACTTTAAAAAAATTATTTCTATAGCTTATCTTATGAGTTTCTTTAAGAAATGATAAAAGGGAGTTTTGTTGTCGAAAAAATTCATTGAAATAGGACCACATATTGAAAGCAGGTTTCGCGATTGGTTTTTGCAAAAAAATTAACGCTTTTGAATGTAAACAGGTAAAGTAATAAGAAATCATGTAAAGTTTAAATGCACAAATTTCTCGCACAACATTTTCATTCGTGTTATTTTGATTTCATACTACAATATTTTCATCAACAAAGTATTAAACTACTTGGTTAGTGGTAGTGCTAGAATGAAAAGTATAAACTTTATTTTAAATAATTACATAAATTAAGAGCAAATGATATTTTGATTTCTTTAAGTCCAGATCAAAATATCATTTCAAAGAAACTTTCTTTTTCGACCATAATGAATGTCTACACATACATTTTCAATGCAACTTTACTTTTTAAAAACCAATTGCGCTTGAAAAGTTAATAAGTAAGGGCATACATACGTATTATCGAAAAAATTTTTGCGTGACCTCCGCCGCATCTGCTCCCGCGCCAAGTTTCTTCTGACTTTCTCGAAATAGGGGGAAAATGCAACGAGGAAGTAGCAAGCGAACAAAAACTGAAGACATCGGGAAGTGCGCATCCTAAACCTATCTCCCCTTTTTCAAATGGAAATGTTCGTGGCTGCCAGGCGCACAATACCCAAACAGACAGTAATTACATTTTTTGTATGCTTGTTATACAATTACTAGCACATCTCAGGCTGACTATATGAAAATATGTTCTACGCTTTTGAATTTAAATAAAAAAAAAAGTGTAAAATGCAAAGAGGAAAAAACCATCATTCATCTCAAACTTAGGAAGAAAAGTTTCAGAAGTGAACTTCTTTTTCTTCTCCTCTCTAAAAGTTCGTAGAACACTTTGCTTCTCTTTTTCTTAAAGTTTCAAGTAGCTTATTTCATTTCTATTGAGAATATATGTTTCCCACGCTAGAAATATTTCGACTATTTTTCATTTATTACCTTGCATGTTAGATCTTGTTAAAACTTGGAATATATTTTTCGAAAAAGATTGATTTAAATTCAGTCTATTGTTTCTTACTTATATTTCTGTATCTCTCATGCATTTGTACACACATATGTGTGTGGGTATTAGTGACCAAATATATGTTTAAAATATTGGTTTAGCAAAATAAACAAATAAAACCATACTATTGCAATGATCAAGGGCAGTTTCGGTTTCATTTCTGTTTGGAATGTTTCGTTTTATTAAATTTACTTCTGTTTTTCAGTCGGCCGGAGGCGTGGTAGTACGGTGTTGGCCTCTACGCCTTGATCCCGGGTTCTGACATGCGGTGGTCAGTCGGAGCATTTTTAAAGAAACAAATCCGTCAGCTTTAACGTTGTATGATTATGCTTCATACAAAAGCAGACTCGTCATTTAGGGGGTAGGGGGGGGTGTATTGCCCCCCCCCCTGACTTTTGGAAATCAATGTAGTGGCATATAACTGGGCGTGGTTTTTGCCACTTTTTGGAAAATTTGACATTGTGTGTGCACCCTTTTTCCCCCTCCAATGGAAAAATTCGAAATGACGTTCCTGTACAGAAGATCCCTTGGTTATTCGTTTAGCTTTGAATTCCCTTGGCAAAATTAAATTTTAAGTGTAATTTCTCATTAAAAATAGCCTAAATGAACAGGGCGTTAAAATTATCGGTGCCCTAGACATCCGTGTCTTGCTGGTAGCACATGAAAGACTAGATGGCATATCGGAGCATCTAAAACCTCTTAAGCTGCCCATAAGGACGAAAATAGTTTTTCAAAATCGCTTTAGAACTGGAGATTTAATTTTGTTATTAGCAATTTGCCAATTTTTCGCGTATTGCCAGATTTGTTTGCAGCAATTATGATAGCATTTCTGGCCTTTTCAATACATTCGGTTATTGAATATTAAGACTGCTACCGTTAATCCTAGTCTTTTGTTTTTTTTTCAGCGCATTTCAAATGCAAGTCATAACGTAAATTCGTGACAAATTAGTTCTTATTTTGGATACAATTTGTTAAAACTAGTTTTTAAGTCATGGCCAGTTGGAGAAAAGCATGATACCGTGCTTTAACTGGAAGTGATTCCGTCCGTAACGCATAAGTTATATATGGAACAGCAAACTAATTTTTACCCTAAAACGTTCTTCTTAAATATAGGGAAGACAAAGTAGCCTTATATTTTAATGTTACCCGACATGAATCATTGAATTCTGGTTGTTAACGATCAGAAAATAATAGTATTCATTTCGTTAATACTGTACTCATATGCGGATGTTTATTCATGTGATATTAGAAGACACCACAAGCTTTCTGTTTAACACAAAATTAATTGTATTTTTAATTAGTTGCAAATCTATTCTTGCAAATTCAAACTTGAAACACCAAATACACTTTCTTGATTTATTAACTGCAATCCTTCTTTAATTCACTATCTTTTGCTTGTAGGTAGCATCTTGGGAACATCTTTTCCCGCTTAATTAAACCCATGATAATTCAAAACTTAAGCTCTTTAAGGATATTATACAACTTGTATCTTTAACAATAGGGAGACGACTTATGTAACATTTATAGAGTGGGAAAAAACTGAATAAATCTGCTAATCGGTAGCAAAACTTGTAAAACGGTAAAAGTAAATTCAATATAAGTCTTTGCAAACTACGCAGGATAATAAACTTACATCATTCAAGATTTTGGACTATGCAGATAATAAGCGAAACACAAAGGTATAATTTGAAAACGTCCATGTGATGATGGATCAAACTGTACGAGAAAGAAACAGCATAAGTAAATATGCTTTCCAATTTAAATGGCCATTTAAGACTTTTTTTTCGATAAAAAGTTTGTTGATTTTTAATGAAATATATGAGCCGTCACGTGTTTGTCAAATTATACGGCTGTTTTGTTGAGTGTTAAAGCGCATAAATATTTACAACATTTTAAATTATTATTTCTCAACAAATATGATATGTTTCTTTTACGTTGGAGCCTTACATTATAAAAAATAGATGTTGTTTTTACAGTATAATGCAGCTAATTGTATAGTGACGAACTGTAAAAATTGCTAATTTTACAGTAAGAAACTAAAATTGCTAATTTTACTCTAATAAATTGTAAAATTGCTAATTATACACTAATAAACTGTAAAATTGCTAATTACACACTAAAAAATTGTAAAATTGCTAATTTTACACTAATAAACTGTAAAATTGCTAATTTTACAGTTAATTGCTGTGCATTTTACAATTTTAAGCTGGAACCCCTGCTGCCAGTATTATACTGTTGTTTATACAGTATAATACAGCTAATTTTCTGGTAATAAAATTTGTATCAATAAACTAAAATTGCTGTTTTACAGCAATAAACTGTAAAATTAGCACTTTTACACAGTTATTACTGAGCATTTTGCAGTTTTAAACTTTAACCTCTGCTTCCAGGATTAGACTGCAAAATCAACAATTTATTTTTTAAAGTGTAGCTGTTAAAGCCAGCATTTTTTCGTCTTTGATGAAATCAATAGTGTACAAATATTTTCTTATTCTCTCAACTAATTATAAAAAGGTAAATTTTATGTGTAACACATTTATATTAAACTAGCAAAAATACCCGGCGTTGCCTGAGCCAGTAAAAATATTGAGAACCAATTTATAATCGCCTTTTTTTTCCTAAACTAAAAGAACTCAAAACGTACCGCTTTGACCGTACGCTTTGACGATTTAAAATGTCGCTAAATTTGCGGTAATTGTTTTGGGATACCTAGGATACTTTTGATCCCCTCCCTACTTTATGAAAATATGCTTAAGGATTATTAAGTCAGTAATTTTTGTCAAAGAAAAATTGTCATTTAATGCTGAGAAAATATTGCTGACCATGAAATGACGCTAAAAGTTTTTGTCCTAAATGATTTCGAAATTTGTAGGGAGCATTTGACAATTATTTGTGCGAAAAACACAAATTATTGGTAATTTTAGTTTTGGGGTTTGATTAATTTCGTATGCGGATTACTTTACGCTTTGGCATAAGTTTTAAAAGTTTTTTTAATGACAACGTACGGGATCGGCCAAAAACAAAAAAGCCTGAACTTTTCTTCAACTGTGGGAGTATTATCTCGATGATTAAGATTTTGGCGCAGTCTACAAATATCAGACAACAATCGTTTTATTTTAGTTATATCATGTAAGAAGTAAATTATTATTACATAGTCTTTGGCGCCAAAACTGGCGTCAGTTGAAAAAATTACCAATATATAGTTATTATAATATTCTTGCAACAAATTCGGCAAGATACCTGTTCGATTGGATTCTAAGTGACCGATTGTAAGTACCCGCCCAGTCAGAGCAAACAAATTTTTAAAAATACCGTAAAGTTGTATTTAAAGTTCCATTAAATTGGAAAATAATTAACCCAATCCATTTATTAGTTGCCAATCTCTTCAAGCGATTACATTACCGATACTCTAAAACACATACTGTCGGCCCCGCTCAAACGAATACTGTCGGTTCCAAGAAATATTTGATTAAGCGGAGAATTCGATTAAGCGGAATCTTTAGTATTGCGACTATGGCATGGGAAATATCCAGTTCCAGGATATTTTATTCGTTTATTCGTTACCCGATTAAGCAGGACCGACAAATTTACGAAACTTGTGAAAATAATTGATACAGTGAACAATTTACTAATAAAGGAATACAATTTATTCTAAAGAAATAATATTTTCACGCAGCAATGCACATTAAGAAACACATTGCTTAAGGATAAATATTCTACTTATACAACTAAGACTATACAAAACGTTTTAAATACAAATCATGGTAAAAGCCTGGATATTCCCCATGAAGCTGGAAAAAAAAAACCTTCATGATTTGACTTGAGAAAAGCCTTGAACATTAAATACGGAAAGAAGAAATGATGCCCGCAATTATAGCTTTCGACAGGGAGTTGAGATGATACACTAAATACTGAATTAGTTTGGTCAATGCCTTTTTGATTTATAAGAAATAATGTACCTTAAATTGGAATGAAAAAAGGCGCTACCGATCGAACTTTTTTTGAATATCGTTTTAAATTATAGCCTATGTGTTATTCTGATGTATAAGCTACATTGTGGTAAAAAGTTTCATCAAAATCCATTCGGAAGTTTTTGCGTGAAAGAGGAACAAACATACATCCATCCATACATCCATCCATACATCCATCCATCCATCCATACAAACTTTCGCATATATAATAGTAGTAAGATAATAAAATTAATTAATAAAACTATAACTGTAACAAGAGTATCTTCGTATCAAATGTACTATATTTTTATCTTTACTCTATATATATAAAAATGAATGTTGGTGTGTGTGTGTGTGTGTGTGTGTTCCCTAAGATCTCAGAAACTACCAGGGAGATTTGGCAGAAATTTTCACCGTTTGTTCTTTTTGGTACTGGGAAGGTTTAGAGACCAGTTTCAACAAAATCCGATGGGTAGTTATTTTTTTATTTCAATTTTAGACCTGATTCTGTCTTTGTAATTTCAATTTAAAACTCCATTTTCGAAGGCTTTCATCAATGCAATCGAGTATTTAGTGTATCAACTCAACTCTCTGGCAGATAGTTGGAATTGCTTGCTACCGTAAATTTGACTATCTTTTGAATCGCGCCAAGCGCCCTCAATAATGGAAGTTTTCCCAATAACTATCTCAAGTATAAAGGATAAAAAAGGTATTTGATTAACAGATTAATCTTTTTTTTTAAATTTTCCCAATAACTATCTCAAGTATAAAGGATAAAAAAAGGTATTTGATTAACAGATTAATCTTTTTTTAAAAACAAATGAGATTCAGTTTCATATTTCGGAACTCCTTTAGATTTGTAGAGGCTTAGATGTCATGCATTATTTTCCAGACGAAACACTATTTTGTTCTTTATACCTATTGCTGTTTTCAATCAAAGTATGTTTACTATATTTTTCTCGCCAAACATCCAATCAATAGTTCGTTTTCATGTCCATACTATTTGCTATGATATACCGCAATGTTGGAAATTATTTTAACGCCTTACGGAATGGTGTACATTTAGCGCCAAATATAATATTCAAAGTGATTTCAGATTGCCAAAAAAGTAATCAGCTTCATAGAGAATACCTCAACATTTGGCGACTCTCTTTCACAAAAGTGATAATACGTAAGTTTATTTATGGAAGGGATAGGGGTTTCAGAATTATCCAAGGTATCCCAAATTAGCTACCAAATTGGCGACTTTTTAAATAGCGCCAAGAACATTCAATAATTGAAATTTTCCAAGGCGCGTTGCTACGCAACTATTTTTTGTTTTCGAGAGTAGAAAAAAATTATTTGTGTATGATAAATACCTGATTAAATATGTTTCCTTCTCAGACAAACATATTATTGCATGACAGTACTCAAATGCTACCATATTTTTTTAAGGTGTTTGCTTTTTCATGTCCGTAATATTTGTTATTAACCGCAATGTTAAAAAATTATTAACGACGTACGGAATGGTGGGTATTGAGTACCAAATATTTCATTAAAATTGTTTTCAGCTTTGCGAATAATATATTCATGCTTGCTCAAATTGTGCCACGAGTGCAAAATTTATGGAACTCATTTTCTTCGCATTAGATATGTTGTTACTTAATTTTCAAACGGTTGTGTGTACGGACGAGTATTTCCCGATAGCTTATGCCATCAAATTACTAAAGTACAACCATTCCACCATGCTTTTTTTTTTATTCAAAAAGTTGTGTTACTTTTCTGTTTTAAGAAGTTTCTTCAAGTACTGTCAAGTTTAAGTATCATTTGCATCTTTACATTGCAAAAATTTTAACAAGTCCGCCATTGTTGTTAAGCTTAGTTTAGCCTTCTAAGTGACTTTATTAACTTCATAAGAAGTGGACATCTGTGTTTTCCAACTCTACAGAACATAGTTTTATAGTTTTAAAGGAAAATGAACTTTTTTATTGAATAACTTTATCAGAAGATAACTTTGCTTGATTTAGAATTTTCAAAATCTTTCATGCCTATTTTCAACAACGCTTTATAGATTTTTACATCCAAAACACCATGTGGAGACGAAATATACATCTAGGCAGAACAACGTCTGCCGGGTTCTGCTAGTCTCTTCTCTACTAATAATAAAGCTGAAAGTTTGTCTCTCTGTCTTTCCTTCTGTCTTTCCTTCTGTCTGTCTGTTAAGCGCGTAGCGCCAAAACCGTTCGGTCGATTTTCATGCCACTTGGTACAAAATTAGTTTGTAGCATGTAGTTTTGCACCTCGAAGCGATTTTTCGAAAATTCCATTTCGTTCTTTTTCTATTCGAATTCTTAGCGGAAATTCGATAAAATAGGGAAGAAATATTTCACACACATTTTCAAGTCTTATGTCATTCGAAAGCTTGGAATTTTCTGCACAAAATGAAGTTTTTTCGAAGTTTCTACGATCATCAGGAGAGCTGTAACAATTGTTTTTAGAATCCCGAAATTCAAGGCTTACCTTCAGTAAAGCAAGCCAAACGATTCTAAAATGGTTCAGCTCGATAATAAAATTTGTTTGAAAAGAGAGATGAAAAGAATTATTTTATCAACGGAAATCAACTTTTCATGTTGTTACTATGGTTACGTGTTCATACTTATTTTTGTTTCGTTCTTTTTCCAGGGTTGCCAGACGTAGTATTTTTGATTCTACGGTAGTATTTTTTCGGCCCAAATAAGGAGCGTAGTATTTTTCTGGCAACCCTGTTTCCAATATACTAATGACTTAATTAAAAGATTTGGCGGATTTTTTTTTTTTTTTCATTTTCATAGATTTCGCATTTCAGCAACATTGATTTTGGCAACGTTTGGAAACAGTAGTATTTTGTAATATTTTTTTTAGAGGAGGTATAGTATTTTTTGTTCCAATTCTCTGGCAACCCTGTCTTTTTCCCGGTGAAGATGCTTTGGGACCCTGCTTGGCGCGTTTTCAAAAAGTCAACTACGCAAAATAGCTAGGGTTACCACGCTTGGCGCGCCTATCGTTCATTTAGCGAGAAAAGGGTACCTAAAGCACAGATTAACGAAATATCGTATCAATTTCGATATTGCATCGTTTTTTTAAAGTGTTTCGTTTCGGAAAATGTATTGTTTTGTTTTTTAAGCTGGGAAAGAAAACTTTCTTCTTCTTTTAAACTTTGGTAAGATTTCTGTTGGTTTCTGTTATCAACAAAACTGTTCTTATTTTCTCTTTTGGCTTATTTTTGTCCATCTCCCTTGGGGTTGCATTCGAATGTTCTAAGGGGGTGTTTTACCCCATTTATCGGGTAAATCAGTGTTTTCAATGCAAGGTGATATGAATTGGTTAACAAAAGTGATATGAATTGGCGCGACCACTTGGCGATATATCGCCAAGCTTTTGATCGCCAAATATTTGACGCCAAATTGGCGAATTTTTTTTTTGATTTAGGTTCAATTTGGCGCTGTTGGCGATATTTTGCGAAAAATCCACTGAATGATGTTAAAAACGACGATCTTTAGGAGATTAATCATTGTAAAAAAATTTTTTTTGCATTGTTTCGTAGCAAACTAGGGCTACAAATGTTTGAATTGTTATCTTGCTCACTCCAAGCACTATTTTAGCACTTAAGGCATCTACTAAGAAATTTACACGTAAAATTAAGTAGTGTGGGGTCCATATCAGATCTTTATATCACTTTGAAGGAATTATAGTTGAATAAAACTAAAATAGAGCATTTTTTCTGATATATCAATTATTTTACAAATGAACTTTTAATTTTATACCACGGGCAAAGCCGTGCGGGTACCGCTAGTAATATATAAAGCTGTAGAGTTTGTTTGTTTGTTTGTTTGTTTGAACGCGCTAATCTCAGAAACTACTGGTTCGATTTGAAAAATTCTTTTTGTGTTGAATAGTCCATTTACCCAGAAAGACTTTAGGCTACAGTTTGAAAAGATTCGATAAGCGATTCGTTTTTTTACTCTAATTCAAGGCAATTTTCACATAAATCGCCGAATACTGGGGTTAAAAATTACTTGCACATATTAATGTTATATATCGTTGGAAGCAGAAAAATTTTGCCCGTTCTATGCAGTTTGTTCCGATTCTCTAACTTAAACACAGCACGAGTTATTCAATTCTTAAACTTGCCTTTTGCAAGGCTTCACCCGATTTCTTGCAATACTTGGTTCATTAAAACCATCAATAAAAAATAAACGAATTATTCCACAGTTTTGATTTTTACATCATTGGATAGAGCGATATTTTTAACCCCAGAATTGATTCGACTTACAGTCGAAGAACCAAGCTTTTATCTCCACTAGAAAAAAAGTTACAAGCGTTTGAACTTTGAGTTCGAAAACCTCTTTTCTGATCAAATTATCTCCATATATTATTTCTCTAAGCCGAATCCTATACCCGGTCGAAACTCGCTCATTTCTTTATCGAATTGCAAGAAAATTTATGATTTTGAAGCTTATCCCGCGGGCTATTGAAGAAAATTAGACCCACCCTCTAAAAAGTGTCGGTTCGTTTTTTATTCGTACTTCAATTTTTGGGCACAAAATTGACTCTATCTAGCGAAATAATTGTCGTATCGTCTCCATTTTGATTTCATTCGAAAGATTAAAAAAAATGCGTTCTTTAGAACGTTTCTCCGCTAGCGCCGCGTAACGAGAATCTCGAAAATCCACGTTTAAGCGACTTATAAGCGATTGAAGTTTGAAAAAGTTAAATTTTTTGCTCAACTGTCAAAATCGTTACATTGTTGTTCAAATCAATTTTAAATGCGACATTTCAAGCCAAGGCTTAGCTCGGTAAACCTTAATTGTAACTTTTATTGTTTCAAAACACTATGGTAGTTTTGCGATAACGTTAGTATTTAGTTTAGTAGTAGCCTTGGGCATTTGATTTTAATATAATGTACCACTTTTGTAGTAGTTGTAAAAGTGAACATGTCTTTGATCTCTTTGAAAAGTTGTCAGAACGACGGCAGTAGATGGCGATGTTGTGCAAATGAAGCCAATAAAAATTGTCGTATTTAATTTTAAGTTTAGAGTTTTTTTTTTTTCTTTTTTGCGGAATTCCGCACGGGTCACCTAGTTAACGTTTTATTGCGTTACTATGCCGACATCTTTTAAATTCATTGTTGGCTCCCTTTTCTTCATTTCGTTTCTTACAAGCATTTTATTTTACTGCGTTTCTAGGCTCTCCTAGCTGTGTGGTATATAACAAGGCAAATAATTCCTTTTAGTTCGGTACAATTTCAAAGATTTTAGCCTTTAATATTTAATTGTGACATATTGTAGCAATTTGATATTTGACAGCAAACGTGCCTTTTAACTTTAAAAAAAAATAGTGGGGAAGACCGCAGATATTGTCGATATCGTTTTTGTTTCGTACTGCTATTGTTTTCTTATTCTTTTGACTTTTTACTTCCTTTTACGTAGTAAAGGAAGTATTGTGATCACGAAAAAAATTTCACTCAAATTTCGGTCTAAATTTTGACTTTGCTCACCCCTGAATGAATGTCGCGTAGTTTTTTCGACCTGTCAGCACGTGCATATGTACCTAACAACATACAAACAGCCGAAAAATCAATTTCGACCACCCCCGAGTAAATTACGACGGGTTTGCTCGTGACGTCTGTATGTACGTATGTGCGGATGTATGTGCGGATGTATGTGCGTATGTGGCTCGCATAACTCAAAAACTATATGCCGTAGAAACTTCTAGCTTGGTATGTAGGCTCTGAGGGGGGTCTAGTTGTGCACCTCCCCTTGTGATTGCATTCGAATGATTCTAAAGGGGTCTTTTACCCCTTTTTTGGGGTAAATCAATGTTAATTTCAATACAGACTCAAGTGATATGAATTGGCGCCACCACTTGGCGACATGTTGCCAAGCTTTTGGTCGCCAAGTGTTTGACGCCAACTTGGCGACATATCGCCAAATTGGCGACAAATTTGGCGAAAAAATTATTCTTTGAATTTGGGTTCAACTTGGCGCTATTGGCGATATTTTGCGAAAAATTTGATGAATGCTATTAAAATCAGCAATATTTAGAAAAATAACCATTGTAAAATATTTTTTGCATTGTTTCGTGGTAGATTAGGGGAGTAAATATTTGAATGCTCACCTTGCTCACTCCAAGCACTTTTTTTAACACTTAAGGCAACTACTAAGAAATTTACACGTAAAAGGAAGTAGTGTGGGGTCCATACCAGATTTTTTTCTTATGCAATAGGTATGTAAGTAGGTTTCAAATGAGTCAAATATTATTTTATTTATTTATTTATTTTTTAATGATTTAAGATAGTTACTAATCTAAGCAAATAATATGATTCATCATATTTTTGTAACGTTTTTACTACTTTGTATCATTGGTACTAAACACATAATTTAATTGCATAGTATTTTTACTTTCTTCTATATCTAATATATAGAAGAAAGTATTGGTTTCGTGAAAATTTTCGAATGTCGAATTTTGACGGATTTGCACGTTTTGAGGTGCGCTGAGTCCATTTCGACCATTTTTGGAAAATGTCTGTCTGTGTGTCTGTCTGTGTGTCTGTCTGTCTGTGTGTGAGTCTGTATGTGTGTGACCAGTTTTTGTGGCCGCGCTAGAGCAAAAACTACTGCATGAAATCGAACAAAAATTTTTGCACATATGTACCACCATGTGAACTGGTGCACCTGACTTTGTTTAGCGAATTCCTCCAAGGGGGGTGGAGCAATCGCACGTGCTCTGCGCGGGGGTGATTGCTATATCTCAGGAAGTAACCGGCGGAATCAAACGAAAATTGGTCCATAGGTAGACCCTACTGAGTACAGGTGCTGATTTAATTTGTTTGTCAATATCTTGAAGGGGGGTGGAGCAATCGCACGTGTTCTGCGCGGGGGTGATTGCTATATCTCAAGAAGTAATCGGCGGAATCAAACGAAAATTGGTTTGTAGGTAGACCCTACTGAGTACAGGAGCTGATTCAATTTGTTTGTCAATATCTCGAAGGGGGGTGGAGCAATCGCACGTGTTCTGCGCGGGGGTGACTGCTATATCTCAGGAAGTTACCGGCGGAATCAAACGAAAATTGGTCCATAGGTAGACCCTACTGAGTACAGGTGTTGATTTGATTTGTTTGTCAATATCTCGAAGGGGGGTGGAGCAATCGCACGTGTTCTGCGTGGGGGTGACTGCTATATCTCAGAAAGTAACCGGCAGAATCAAACGAAAATAGGTTCATAGGTAGACCCTATTGAGTACAAAAGCTGATTCAATTTGTGTGTCAATATCTCAAAGGGGGGTGGAGCAATCAAAAGTGCTTATTTTGTCATTGCACCTACTGTATCTCGGGAAATATTGCTGCGATTTGAATGAAATTTGGAATAACACTAACTCATTCTGGAAGCAAGCATCGATTAAATTTTGGCGCCAATCGCCCCAGGGGGAGGGTGGGGTGATTTTTGCGCTTAGTCAACAATGCGAAAAATTAATTCATTAAAAAATCGCTTTCACGCTATTTAATTATCAAAACAGCTGAAAACTTTCAATGATTTGAAATTTTTAACTATTGCCAATTTCTTTTTACTAAAAATAAAATGTTTGCAATTAATCTAAACAAGGCTTTTGCAATGATTTCCAATTTCGCTCATTGATTCTGCATTTGCCGGGTTATTACGATAATTGGGAAATTGGAGCTGCTGTCTCCAATTATTCTGGCGAGTACGTATTTTATTTTGTAACCGGAATTCATAAGATAGATATAGAAGAAAGTTTCGTGACGGCCACGACAGCTAGTTATATTGGGTAGTGTTTAATTATTCTTTTAACGTTTTTTTCCTTATGTATCACATATATACGTTGGCTTCAAATGAGTCTAACTTTTTTTAATGGTTGCATATAGTTACTAATCTAAATAATTTGATTTGTCATGGTTTAGTACAACATGGGTACTTATCTAAACACATAATTAAAGTGCGTGGTATTTTTATATTGGGTATTGTGTTGTGTAGTACATTTTTACAGAGGTAGCCCGTGCAACGCCAGGCCACGCAGCTAGGTCTTTTTTATGTGTAAATAATTCGATTGACTTTTTAATGCAGGAAAGCTCTTTAGCGAGCCGCTTTAGCGGGGAGTATGTTAAAATTTTTCTTAGTATTTTAAAGGCGAGCCGGCTTGGCGGCGAGTGGTTTCTTGAAACTTTCCTCGCTACTTTAAAGGCGAGCCGCCTTGGCGGCGAGTAGGTTGTTTAAACTTTCTTCACTACTTTAAAGGTGAGGCACCTTGGCGGCGAGTAGTTTTCTCAAACTGCCTTCACTACATTAAAGCCCGTGCAACGCCGGGCCGCGCAGCTAGTTGAAAATATATCTGTACCTCAGGACCAGAACGACGTAAGTCCAAAAATGGCGATTTTCACTTTTTGCCACTAGTTTAGTAGTAATGTTTGCCGTATATTGTACGTTAAATCTTATTCCGCCTCGACCCACAAGAACATTATTCTCTAAAATAAATTCCTTCTCAACTATTTACTGCGTTAAAAGAGCGCGAGTCCCATCCTTTGCATGCATCCGACAATCGTTTTCGCCCTCTACTGAAAAGTGACGAAAATGACATAGGTTAGTCTGGTTCTGAGGTACAGATATTACTACGCCTACTTAAAATTTGAAAAAGATAGCTTAACGTATACGTACACACTTGGACTTTTTTTTTAATTTTTCACTCTAAAAATCCAATTTTTTAACAGTAAGTCACTGGTGTATGTTTAAAACCTTTTCGACATAAAAATCTGAGAAAAAACTTAAATAAAGAGTAACTAATTAAGATTTAATGAGCTAATTAGCACATTTTTCTAAACACGATATCTTAAAAACAAATTGGTTTAGGAACACAATTTTTGTCAAAAAATGTTCCTAATATTACCCTTCGTGTGGTCTGCCTCAATAAAGATTCTAGAGAAAGTAGATTTTTTTACTGATAGCTTTAACTACAGAAGGACAAAACAATCAAGATTTTTCCCGAAATCTTGAATTTTAAAAATCCATTAAAAATGTACTTTTGCAGTTACAGCTCTGATTGTGGCAGACCACATATGCTCAACTATGCAGAATCCAATGGTACTAAAATAATTGAGGTAGATGAATTCACTGTTGTGTAGTTATGTTTGGAAGAATGCAGCATATGGCAAAATGGCAATGCTTCAGAAATTGAATTTAAAGATTTCTAAACACTTTGTAAGCAATGACAACACCAAAAGAAAAACCCTTGTAACTCGAAAAATATTTCAAATATTGACTACATCTTAGTATTGTTTGAAAGCTAACAGGTTGGAAAACATTTTAAGAAAATAAAACGAAAATGATATTTTGCACGAATTTTGAGATTTCAAGTGTATACATATATATACCTTAAAACAATAATAACCACTGATAGTTTATTTCTTGCGTATATTTCGCTTTCTTTTCACAATATTTGCATTTCACGTTTAGGCGATCTTATTAAACACAAAATCTAAAGTCTCCACAAAACCAGCTTGATAACTGTGCTCCTTTGAAATTTCAGAAGCTTTATAAGCTGTCTCTTTACATCACTTCAACAGCAGCTGTTCTGAGCAAACTGTACAAAAATGTCGGCATAATCATTAAACAATTTACACTTAATTTGACACATAAGGGTGCATTAATCTCTGAATCTAATACACCGTAAATGAGATCGATAAAAAGAAAACATAATTAATGCCGGATCGCGAGGTGTCTCATCATTATATTATGCACTTGTAAGTTAATGTTTAATGGCCAATTTAGCTCATTACTGTCTTCCCGAAATTAAGTTTCCACCAGACTAAAGTTCTCGCCTTTTCTAATATTTTCTGCTTTATTTTTCCATGATTGAATTATGTAACTGAATATGAAGCACACTTTTTAATGTACAAAAAACCAAACGTCATTTTTTGTAAAAAAAGAAAAAATCAGACTACTTAAAAAAGTAGTGATTTAATTTAGTCATTGCAACAGTATGTAATTGTTATTAACACTTTCGAAAAGTTAAGTAAAAAAATATAGTATTTTTTTCTTGAGAAGTTAAAACAAAAGATTTTCTTAAGTGATAGCAGAAAATTATAGAAAATAAGACAAATAAAGTTCATCCTCCCCCTTCTTACCCACAGACAAAACCAGGTTAAGACGGTGCCCCTCAATTCAGAGCTACAAAACGCCCCTCTTTCCAAAAACAATGCCAACCAAGAAAAAAACTTCAATCCCGCCGCAAAAAAAAAAAAAAAGACCACTTTGCCCCATCTCCATCCCAACGTATGTTGGCACTTATACAGTTAAGTAGTGCCGTGGTTGCCTATTATTTTTTCCACATGCAATTTTTGCATATTTGCAATTTTATGAATCAAAGTCTCTCGCATTGAGCAATCAAGAAGAGTAGATTCATAAAAGGTGAAAGGAAGCATAATTTTAGTGTTTAAATTTTGATCTTGTCCATTCTTTTGGACAAATTGCAAAGCTGAAATTTTGTGCTTTGCATCCAAGATTATATACTCTTTTAAAGTAACTGTGTATGAAAAATGTTATTCTATTATCCCAGCGTATTTCCTTTTACCCCAGCGCACTTATTTTTACCCAGGGACTAGAAGTGAATGAAAACGATGATTTATTTTTCCGTGTGACTCATTCACATCGCGATCTGAAAAATCAGTTTAGAAGATTAAGAAACTCTACACCAACGATACTTAATCTGCAGCATATTGGTAGCATACAACGTGCTAAATCATCCGAATACAACCTAAAAACACTGAAAAGAAAAATCATACAAACCGTTTAATTATTCTCAAATTTGACGTAAAATACACGCAAAAATATTCATAATTAGCATCCAAATTTAATCTTTCAAAATCGTCACCAGACTGCCCAGCAGAATTTCTGATTGCACTAAATAACATAAACTCATAATGTTGAAGGTATATGTAGAAACAACAAATCGGAAAACGTTTCAATTAATACTGTTAGATTTATCAATTCAACATTTTTTAAAACATTATAAGCTTATGTTATTTGATCGAAGCATAGCCTTTGTCGGACATCCCTGAATAAGAGAAGGAGATTACGGAATTTCCATAACTGGGACAACTTTTCAGATTGAGGTAAAAAAGTTCTTTTTTAATCAAATTACAAAAATTGAAATTTGAATTAAAGCATATTCGTCAAATATTTTGTACAGTTTACAAGTATATATTAACTATAGAGTCAATACAACTTTTCTAGCACATACAATATCTACCCAAGTAGCACACTTCGTTTTTACTTTCTTCTATATCTAATATATAGAAGAAAGTATTGGTTTCGTGAAAATTTTCGAATGTCGAATTTTGACGGATTTGCACGTTTTGAGGTGCGCTGAGTCCATTTTGACCATTTTTGGAAAATGTCTGTCTGTGTGTCTGTGTGTCTGTCTGTGTGTGAGTCTGTATGTGTGTGACCAGTTTTTGTGGCCGCGCTAGAGCAAAAACTACTGCATGAAATCAAACAAAAATTTTTGCACATATGTACCACTATGTGAACTGGTGCACCTGACTTTTTTTAGCGAATTCCTCCAAGGGGGGTGGAGCAATCGCACGTGTTCTGCGCGGTGATGATTGCCATATCTCAGGAAGTAACCGGCAGAATAAAACGAAAATTGGTTCATAGGTAGACCCTACTGAGTACAGGTGCTGATTTAATTTGTTTGTCAATATCTTGAAGGGGAGTGGAGCAATCGCACGTGTTCTGCGCGAGGGTGATTGCTATATCTCAGAAAGTAACCGGCGGAATCAAACGAAAATTGGTCCATAGATAGACCCTACTGAGTACAGGTGCTGATTTAATTTGTTTATCAATATCTTGAAGGAGGGTGAAAGCAATCGCACGTGTTCTGCGCGGGGGTGATTGCTATATCTCAGGAAGTAACCGGCGGAATCAAACGAAAATTGGTCCATAGGTAGACCCAACTGAGTACAGGTGCTGATTTAATTTGTTAGTCAATATCTTGAAGGGGGGTGGAGCAGTCGCACGTGTTCTGCGCGGGGGTGACTGCTATATCTCAGGAAGTAACCGGCGGAATCAAACGAAAATTGGGCCATAGGTAGACCCTATTGAGTACAGGTGCTGATTCAATTTGTTTGTCAATATCTCAAAGGGGGTGGAGCAATAAAAAGTGCTCATTTTGTCATTGCACCTACTGTATCTCGGGAAATAATGCTGCGATTTGAATGAAATTTGGAATAACACTAACCCAATAAGGAAGCAAGCATCGATTAAATTTTGGCGCCAATCACCCCAGGGGGGGTGGAGTGATTTTTGCGCTTAGTCAACAATGCGAAAAATTAATTCATTAAAAAATCGCTTTCACGCTATTTAATTATCAAAACAGCTGAAAACTTTCAATGATTTGAAATTTTTAACTGTTGCCAATTTCTTTTTACTAACAAATATAATGTTTGCAATTAATCTAAACAAGGCTTTTGCAATGATTTCCAATTTCGCTCATTGATTTTGCATTTGCAGGGGTTTTTCGATAATTGGGAAATTGGAGCTGTCTCCAATTATTCGGGCGAGTACGTATTTTATTTTGTAACCGGAATTCATAAGATAGATATAGAAGAAAGTTTCGTGACGGCCACGACAGCTAGTTTAAAGGTTGTAAAATGGTTATTAACGTTGTAACAATCGCTTAAAAACGTTTATAAAACGTTTGAAGGTTATTAGTGCTACCTGGGTAGAAATATTTAAAGATATAAAAAATGCAAAAAGTCAACTTGTAGAATACTTGCTTGCGTCGTCTCTTTCTATTTTACTCAAGTTGCAGAAAACTTTCCTCAATACTATCTTTAAACCACGCCTTACCCCAAATGCACTTGTTAAAATATTAAACTATATCTAATGGAGTTTTATGTCGACAAACATTGCAATAAAAAAAGTAATTCTGCAGATTATAAATTTGACATTTTTCTCCAATGCTGCTGATGATTAATAAAAATGAATAGCGTTTTCTTTTATTTTATTCGGACTATAATCTAATATTTCTTCCACTATGGAAAAGCAATTATCGTTCTTTCACAACACATTTCGATAAAGTTGCAAACAGAAGAAAAATGCAAGCTGAAAGCCAAATAAATTGACACCATATTTAAATAGAATGTGTAGAAGAAAATAAAACCTGACACAAATGCGAAAACCAAATTCAATCAACTTTTTGCCATTATTTTGGAAGCAATAATTTCATTTTCTTACTCGGTATGTCATACTCATTTCTTGGAACATTTTCTTTTGCGCAATTAATAGCATATTTTCGTAAGTTCAGAATACAGTATTTTTTTCTGCCCACACCGCAATTGTTTTCCTCTTTCTGAATAATTTCTTTGCATTTCTTTTGTGATTCTATCCACGTGTCTTTTATCACTTCCTGAAATGGCATTAAACAATTAGTAAAACGGTGCATTCCCAGAAATGTAAATATACATAAATGCTATATTGTGAACATACTTAATTTCATTAGCAATCTTAATTATGTGAATGCAGCTGAAACTAGAAGAAAACAAAAATACAATAAGGATTCAATAATTTATAAAACTGAAATTAAAGCACTATTTTCATTTAAATCGGCAAAAAATAACATTCCACTTTGTGCCTGTTTTTCGAAAATTTAAAAAGGCAAATTTTTTAACTAATGCTGTTAAGCACAAAAGTCTCACTGAGTTTTAGCTAGTGGTTTTTATAATCAGCTAAAAATGTAAGTGAACAAAAAAACAGCTTTGTAACATATGTAGAAATTTTGAGCTGGGTTCTTTTGCGGAGTTCCTGATGGTATTCGAAACGATTCCATCATGTAGATTATTTCTTCTCACAGAAAGTTTAATTTTACGCAGTTTAGTAATTAAATTAATTTGCAACGCAGTTTTGAAATAAAAAACAAAACAAAATCAAATTTGAGAAAAAAAATCATCCATGTGCACATCCTCATGCTCTGAACTAGTTGAATGCCAGCTTTCATTAAACCCGTTTGAAAGGGCAACATGCATCAAGGCATCTAAACTTACTGCTTTATTGTTTATAAAGAATTTCTTTTCCATCACTTCAGAACTAACCAAAACACATAGATAACAAAGTCAGTGTGACACGAATTGATTATACACTGGAAATAATGACTATTGTTTTTACAGTATATGAAAATACACAGCTAATTTTGTAGTAATAAACTGTAAAAGCTTCTAATTTTACAGTACTAAACTGTAAAATTGCTAGTTTTACAGTAATAAACTGTAAAATTGCCAATTTTATAATTTATTACCGTGCATTTTATATCTTTAAACTGGAACCTCTGCTGCTAGTATTATATTGTTGTTTTTACAGTACAATACAACTAAATTTTACGGCAATAAACGGTAAAATTTCTTGCTTTACAGTAAAAAAATGTAAAATTAATAGTTTTATAGTTTATTGCTGTGCATTTTACAGTTTTAAATTAGAACCTCGCCTGCCAGAATAATACTGTAAAAACAACAGTTAATTTTTCGCAGTGTAGTGTTTACCTTGACATTTGTTAAAAACTTTTTTACAAATCTCTCATGTGAAGCAAATTATTTAGAGAGCATTTTAACTGTAAAATATTTCCTTTTTCTAAAAAATATACCTTCCGCTCTGGAGGCCTATCTTTCCAGAAATAATTGATAGTTGATCTTCTTTAGAGATAGAATTACAGGAAATCACTTTGCGGAACCAAGAAAAGCCAAAGCAATTAGAAACTCCGCGTAAATCTAGGGGCGAGACAGTTGTGTGAACAAGGATTTAAGACTTCTACTTTATTAGATTGCTTTTATATAAATCCTTAGCAGCAAAATAGGAAATCCAAGATCGTGGGATTATTTCTTTTACGAATTTTGATTTTTTATTTTGTTTTCATTTGAGCTTAGGTTTAAGTAGGTAGAGTGAGTCTCCTTTTATCCTAAAAAGTAATGTTTTTTTTTATGTTCTTACGTAAGTTTATTGCATCACTATTTGATCATGTTTCTTTTGTACATATAATCCGATACCAAGTGTTTGTGTTAGTAATAAGGTAGTTGCGACAAAAAGGGACATGTAAACTAAAAAGGCAATTTCCCATTTTGTGTTAAAGAACAGCAAGCATTAGCTCATTACAGGCCACATTCTGATCAGAAAACTAAATCGAAGATTATGCCGACGTTTTCTGCATTGGTTTATAGTAAATGTCGAGACTAGCGGTCGCCACTCGCCAGTGGCGACAAAAACCTTTTCTGGGAGAGCAAAATGTGATGGTCGCCAAGCTAATTCTCTCCTGCGCAAAAATGTAAAATGCCGATTGTTAAAAGAAGAAGCCATCCCCATTGTACGAAGTAAGTCCAGCATGTTACCAAAATTAGCCAACAATGGGCTCAATACAGCTAAGAGTTTCGTAATGTAGTGAGTTTCGGATCGTTAATGAAAATTGCAACCTAAATTCTTATTTGTATTTCAAAATAAATGATTTTACTTTTCAAAAAATGTTTGAAAACTTTCTTACATAAGAATATAGAATAATTTAGACAATACATATGTAATGCATTTACATAATGTATTATTACTATATGCCTGAATAAAGTGGAGTGGGATTATAATTTTGGAACGTTGTTTAAAATGGCCACCAACAACGCCAAAGTGGCCCCTAACTTTTTTGAGCTTACTATCCACTGGCCACTGTAAAACTTTTTTAGACTCAATTTTTAGTTCATAGCAAAGTAATTTGTTCAAGAAAATCTTTGATAAGTATTTGCTAGTGATATGAGAGTGCAATTCGCAACCTTTGACCACAAGACAAACGGATAGCGTAAACACGCTACCCTGCAAATTAGCGTGACTTACTTTAGTCTGGTTTTATCTAGTTGACAAAAAAAAGGAACATGTCGTTGTGTTACTAATATTTTTTCTGTGATCTGTCAACCTAGATAAACAGATAAAAGTCCAATAAGGTCATGGTTAGTCTTGCTAGCACTCCCGTTTTCTTATTAGGATCCTTAGGATATTACTCTGTGCTGCTTAAGCATCTCTTTTTCGTTTAGAAAAAAACATGATTTTCAATAATGTGCGTAGGTGAGTTTAAAAGTGTAGATGTACATTAAAAAAACTTTTCATTTTACATTGATTCACAGCAAAAAATGAACTGTTGTTTTTACAGTATAATACTGGCAGCCGAGGTTCCAATTTTAAACTATAAAATTCACAGTAATGAACTGCAAAACTAGCAATTTTTTAGTTTCTTACAGTAAAGTTACAAATTTTGCAGTATATTTCCAAAAATTTAGCTATGTTATACTATAAAAACAACAGCGTAATATTGGCAGCAGAGGTATTCCACTTTAAAATTGTAAAATTAGCAATTTTACAATTTTAAAGTGTAAAATTAGTAAATCTTTACTGTTTATTACTACAAAATTAGCTGTATTATTATGTAAAAACAACAATCATTTTTTAGTGTAGTGTTTTTTAGCGTTTTTTCTTCCAATCTGCGACAGAGAATAATTTTCTAATCTAACTCCATGTTTCTAACTAGACCATGCCTCCATTTCTTAAAACTATTGAAAGACGTAATTGAGATTGAAATTGCCAATCGGATTTTTTTTCTCATTTTATATGAGTCATCCGATGATTGTGCAAAATTTGAAGCCAATTGAGTCATAAATTAGCAAGATAGTAGTCTAGTAGTAGTTCATGAACCTTATAAGGATCTAATTTGGCTCATTTTTCTTATGACGCCAGTTAAACGCTTCTCAGTCAACATACTTAAACTTTGCCTTCTTGATTTGCTTTTAGTTTTTTGCTGATACTTTTAGCGCTTGCAAAATTTATTTGTTGTCTGCAACTTCGATCAAATTGCAATTGACAGTCATTGATTTAAAGTTTTAACCATTTTGATGTGAAAACATAAGAGCAGCTCAGGAACCAATAGATTTATTACAAGAAAATATCATCCAACTTTAAACTTACATACTTGCTTTGATTTGTTTTGATGTACGTACAAAAATTTATTTTTTGTGAACTTTTTCTTCCAGAATATCGTGAAGCTACTTCAATTTACTAATTTCTAAGGTTTGAAGTCTATTTACTCTTACTCATGCTTTGGTTACTGCTCCTAAATTAGTGCAACTCTTTCACTCATATCATCATATTGAAAAATATTGAATTTAAAAACTACTTTAAACTTTTAAAGGCAAAGTACTTTTTTCAAGAATTAACTGCAATATCAAGAAAACAGGCTATTGTGGCTCAATCGGTAAGGCATCGGACTCGTAACTGATGGGTACCGAGTTCAATTCTAATCGTTCAAAAATTAACCATGTTCAATAATTGTGGCTGGAGCAAGTTTTATATGGGTCCTGACTATAAAAACCTTCCAAGTTCCCATTTCAAATCAATACCTCTGGGGATGCTAAGGAGGATTTTCTCCGCTACTTGTTTGGATCAAAAAACAGATCACTCTTCAGGGCTCCTTTCAACCGGTCAAACCACTTGTTGAATTCTGTAAGGGGGACCCTGGAGTGAAATGAAATTGGAATACCGAAAAAAAAATAGATATATAAATACGTTACAGAAAAAGGTGCACATTTTGCAGTTGGGTTTGTTTTATTATTCCAAGGAATACATATAGCTTTACAGATGATTTATAAATAAAGAGAAACGTGTTTAATAATTAAATGATGCATATTATTATGAGCAACGTGGGAAACACAAAATTTTGCATATATGTCTTGACTTAAATTTAAAATGATCAGAAAAAGCTTTGTGGTGAACTATATTTGAAGAGAACTCAGTTCTCTTACAGCTTTCATGTTGTTTGCTGAGCTTCCTGTACTGAGGAAGGGGCTCCATTGTAGCCTTGAAATAGCTATTTGCTGTACTTTCTACCTTATTTGGGCTTTATTCACGTTGATTTTCAACTTCAAATATATGTTTTGACATTTGTTTTTTACAGTGCAAACATATGCGAGATGTAAAGAATTTCGCCTATAATCTAAACATTATTACTTCCACAAACACACTAATAAACACTTCAAACAGATGTTTCTCGTAAAGCAGATATACGTGTATGTAATGTTTCTAAATTTTATTTTTTAACCTTTAATCCAAAATTTAAAATTTTCAATCCAAAAAGCTGGTTTATTTTTTAAGTATAAGCTTAAGAAGTATGTATAACAAGTGCACACTTTATGAGTGAATATGTTTTTCAAATTAAAAAAAAGAATATAGATTTAGCATTAATGAAGTATTTTGGTTCATGACTTGTTGATATTTCTTTTCTAATGGGAAATTTCGTACGTTTTTTCACGAAAAGTGTCCCTATTTTAAAACATATTATTCTGAAACTATGCATCCATTAAATATATTTGTTCGAATTCCTTAGAAATGAGTTATATTTTAACTATGTATCTGGAGCAACATTTTATACATAACAATATAAATAAAAAAGCTGAGCTTTAAAATACTTGCAACCTTATGTTAGTTTAATTTTCTTCTCGTAATATAAAATGGAAGCTTCCATGTCAAGCGTTATAAATTTTCATTATTCTTGACTGCAGTTTTTATTTAAAATAAAAAGTATAGTCTCTACGCCATAATTTATGACTTTTCTTTTAATTGTGTAAGCAGTAAGGAGAAAATTGTTTCCAAAAGCTTCCTTTTAATTAACTTTCCGCTCGAATATTTTATATGACACTCGAAATGTCGGAAAAAGTCTCATAAGTCATAAATCAAAGTTTTCTTTTCTGTTTTGCTATCACTACACGGCCTAATGTTAACATAGAGAAAATGGTTTGCGATGGCTGGGATATTTTCGCTTTGTGCATTTATTATTCATATCGTTTCTCTCCTTCAAAAAAATGTATCTTTATTTCATAATGGTTTACAAATGATCTCAACGACGGGCTTTAAACGTTAGAAATAAAAATAATTAAACAGGACAACAAATATTTGTTCCATAAAACTCTTACTACACTTTAAAAAAATGAATGTAGTTTGTACAGTATAATACAGCTAATTTTATATTAATAAAGTGTAAAAATTGCTAATTTTACAGCAATAAGCAGTCAAATTGCTACTTCAACAGTACCAAACTATACAATTGCTGATTTTACAGTAAGAAACTGCAAAACTTGCTAGTTTCACAGTTTATTACTGTGCATTTTACAGTACTAAAATGGAACCTCGGCTGCCAGTATTATACTGTAAAAACAACGGTTCATTTTTTGCAGTGTTGGCCCAATGGACAAATGTGTACTACAATGGCTCGTAAATGTACTAGTTGTACTGTACAATCGTAGAACTTGCTCGTATTCATAAATTATTGTCACTAGAGACACGTGTAAGATGTTATTGGTTCAGAAATAATGTCCTCTACAAATTTTTGTTGGTAAATTGTTGTTGAAAGGTCGTCTTCTTATCAGAAAGAGCATCCATTTAAAATTTTTCTATGAGAACTCATCATTTTTTTCATATATTTGTGGTCAGCATCATCATTAAACTTCGTACACCCAACAATTTAGAAGTTGCTTCAGCCGTTGTTTCACAACTGAACTGAGAAAAGAATATCCCGTAAACTTAAAAATAGTTTTGAGTAAAAAATAGTTGTAGCGCATATAATCCTAAAACCACGTTGGGTACGACAAAGATAGTTATTTTGTATTAAAGTATGAATCAGTACACAAATAAAAACTTTTTTACTAAACCTCAGATGATATTTTTTTTATGAATTATGAAATTAATAGTTCAAAAAGTTGATAATCTGAAACCATTTTGATGGAAAAACTATCTAGAGGAGATTTTTAAAAAAAGAATTCAAAATGGGAGCTCAAAATACCCAGTAGTTTTTGAGACATGCTATAAGAACCATTTTGCGTCTCTTTAGAGGACCATATACAATAGGGACTTTTACATTATGGGCCGAAAAAGACTTTTTTAGGTCAATGATGGGTATTACGTAAAAGGTGCCATTAAGGGAGCTAAGTGCACATAAAAATGTTTAAATTTTTAGGTCAATTTCTTGATCTGCCGCAATCGTGTTGAAGTTTGGAAAAAATGCATTTACTTTGAGATTTTTAGCAAATTATTTTAAAAAATTCTTCTATTTTCGACAATGGGTAGGGCGAAAAGGTGCCATTGGAGGCAAAGAAATCCCATAAAAAATAGAGGTCTGTAGTGTACTAATTCCTTTCTTTCGAGAAATGCGTAGAAGATTTGGCAATTTCCTGCTTTTTTTAAACCTTTTTAATAAATTTTATCAAAATGTTAAAATGCTGTTTTCGGCACATTTGTATTAAATTACATTGTTTGTCGGGCATTTATTTATAGATGTTTGGTGCTTTTTTTATATACTACTTTTCTAAAAATCTCAAAAAACTGCATTTTTTCAAACTTTAACGCAATTGCGGCTGCTTAACAAATTTACCAAGAAATTTAAATTTTTTTAATATGCACTCTGTTCCCCTAATGCCACCTTTTCCGCCGATACACATCATCGGAATGTAAAAAAAAAATCTTTTTTGGCCCACCCTAATATACAATCGTGCAAACTGATACAATCCTCAGCGTTTTTATTAAGTGTTTCGCTTTTGACAATAACTTTAAGCTAAAAGCAAAATTATAAGTACAAATGTTGAGTATATGTTGAAACTGTTAAGCTAACCAATTTTTCACAATAGTGAGAAATCTTTTGTGCAATATGCAGCAATTTAGAAAAAAACTTAAGCAGAAACTTGATTTCTTTTTAACCCATTAATGCCTGACATTTTTTTTTTCCAAAGATATTTTGTATACTGGTTACAAACAGTGTTTAATGGACAGAAAAAATAATAAAAAAAAAATTGTGTAAAAAATAATTGTTTTATTAAGGGAAGAAAAATCGTCACTTAAAAGTTACGATAGACCCCAGAAGGTACATACTTTTTTAAATAATTTTTTTTTCATCCTACGATATAATATTTAAAAAGACATTTTAGAAGAAGAAATAAAATCATCAATTAACATAAACTGGAAAGCTGGGAATAACTTGGAAAATTTTGCATTTTCTCTTGAGATTGTGAACGATGTAATTTTTGATAAAGATCATGTTAAAACTGCTACAGAACACACTTTACAATAATTATGTGCTGCAATCTGTTAATAATGAATTGAAATAATACCAAGGTACTAATTGAGCACTATTACTTGGTTGAAATGTTCATTTTGGGGAAATTCAGACCCTTTTTTGGACCGTCCCTAAAAAGGGACACTAGGCATTAATGGGTTAAAGTGATGAAAACAAGGGAAATCCCGTTGAGTTACCTAGAAATAATCTGTGACTATCCGACGGATTTTTTTTTATTGTAGGCAACGGTACAAACATTACTACCTGCCAGGGCAGCTAGATTAGCTTCCTGCGGCATGTTGATGCATAACGTCCCCCCTCCATAACTTTTACCTCATTCTGATATTATATTATTTGATATAATTTAATGTTAATTCGATTTCGAGACATACGACGCACGTGGACCGGCGTTGCATGGGCACTTCGTGCCTTGAAAGTAGTGAGGAAAATTTCAAGAAACTACTCCCCGCCAAGGCGGCTCGCTAACAGGCTCTTCACGCCTTTACTTTTTTCCTATATAAATAAATCATTCGAATTATTGAGATGCTTCGCGCCTTCAAAATGGTGAGGAAAGTTTCAGTAAGTTCAGCTCGCTCAAAGGAAAAAAAGCAGACATAGATACTCAGTTTTTAATATAAGTAGATGGCTTTTCAACAAATGAATGTTTCAAAATATTACAAGTAGCTAGCGATAAAAATACAAAGTAAGTGGCCCGCTTATGAGTTTCGTGTTTGATTTAGTTAAGCCTTCATTCAAAATTCTCATTATCATTGTTATTACTGTTTCATAGCAACCACGTTTTGCAAAAAATGATTTCATATTTAATCATTTATTAGGCTTTATCACTTTAAATTTGACTACTTATTAATTGATATCTGCGCTATTAAAAATCGTATAATTATATAAATTGAAACTAATGAAGCCTGAAAAATTACCTATATAACGGTACCGTTCGACTTTCAGTTCATTGGCGTTCAGGAGAAATAAGCGTGACATAGAAAGAAAGATAGAAAGAAAGATAGTTAGAAAGATACTCAGTTTTTAATATAAGTAGATTACTAATTCTAACACAAATGTGTGACCAAAATATGCCATGTGAAGTAATAATCAATTATGCGGCATACTTCACATACTTTAAAATATACCTTTTGTTTCGTCCTTGATTGCTTTAAACGTCTCCGCTCTAAAACAGAAATTGTTTGCAGACATGGACATACAACGTGTATGCTGATGATATGGATTGCTAGCGAACTTAATTATTGAAATAGTTCACATTTCGCCCACAATTACTTTTAATGACATTGCTCTAAAACATAAACGTGTATGGGAACCAAAATATAGTTTGTAAAATAATATATTAATGTGTTCTTGCAAAAGTTTTTGGGGAAGCACTGCTCAAAAATTATTTAAAAGTTGTGTCTCTGTATTAGAAACTAGCTGCGAGGCCCGGCGTTGCACGGGCTACTTCTGTATTAATGTACTATTCAACACAATACCCAATATAAAAATACCACGCACTTTTATTATGTGTTCAGATAAGTACCCATGTTGTACTAAACCATGACAAATCAAATTATTTATTTAGATTAGTATCTATATGCAACTATTAAAAAAAAGTTAGACTAATTTGAAGTCAACGTATATATGTGCTCCATAAGGAAAAAAACGTTAAAAGAATAATTAAACACTACCCAATATAAAAATACTATGCAATTAAATTATGTGTTTAGTGCCAATGATACAAAATAGTAAAAACGTTACAAAAATATGACGAATCTTATTATTTACTTAGATAAGTAACTATCTTAAATCAGTAAAAAAAAAAAAAAAGAAGGTTTGACTCATTTGAAACCTACTTACCTACCTATTACATAAGAAAAAAAATCACAAGAATAAGAAAACAATACCCTATATAAATATACTATGGTTTTAAATTATGTGCTTAGATAAGTACCTGAGGTACACTATAACGATAAAGTTACAAAGAACAACCACAAATGAAGAACAAATACTAACAATGCAGAAATAAGGAAAATAAAAGTTAATAGAAAAATCCTACAAAACAAATTATATACGTAAATATCAAAATAAAAACACGAAAACCATTTTGTGATCTCAGTCATGTGGCAAGAGGCAAGACTCTCGAGGCTAGAGCAATTGTCAACCAGCGCTCCAAAAATAATTTTAACGAACGACATCTCTTGAGAAGAGTGGAAACTAATCCACATTAAAAGGCAATTCATTGGGAATCATTGGAGTGCAAACTATAAGCTCCCCGTTTGAGCAACTGCTTGATTGTCAACCATTAAATGTAGAGGGCGCCTCCACAGTTGCAAAAACTTAGCAATACTCTTTATGAACGCCATCTCTCGAGAAGAGAGGAAACTAATTCTTTTCGTAGAATTTATTATTTTTAGTTATAACAATAACTCCTATAGCCTAAAACCTTCCTGTATAAATGGACTATTCAACACAAAAAGAATTTTTCAAATCGAACCAGTAGTTCCTGAGATTAGCGCGTTCAAGCAAACAAACAAACAAACTCTACAGCTTCATATTATTAGTGTAGATTAATAGCGGAATAATTATTTCAAATTCAGAACGAAATCGCATTGAGTAAATAAATTGAATTTTCCAGATATTGACAATTTTTATTATGTTACGCATTACCGATACTAGTTTAGCAACTAAAATACTACTCTCTAATTGGTATTCTTTACATTTTTATTTAAAGTACATTTGCGTAACAAACTAAAATAAATATTAGTATTCATTTATGAAACGAGATTATTAGAAACATTAAATAATAAAAACTTGAAAGGTGGAAAAAAAGAAGACAGGTATGAATATTTTTATATTTAAATTTTGGTATGCTCTGAAAAAAAAATATTTCATCAATAATGAATTTTTCTCATATTATCAATTTCAAAACGAATATATATCACTAAAATGCGTACACAATAATATCTTCCACAGGATAGATTATCCGTGATTTTGTTTAAAGAAGTACTAAGACAAATCTTTTTAACTTTTATATTTATATACATTTCATCATATACACTTCAATTTTCCCATCTACTATCAGCTTAAACGAGGGAAGCTGCAATAGGATTTGCAATAGCATACACGAGGAACTGTTTAATCTGAGCAGGTGGTATTGTATTCGCAGCGTTTGTCTTTCAATTATTTACTCCATCCCTATCATTTCCAAACCTAATCTTTACAATCACTCAGCAAAGCAAACGCTATCCGGTAATTGCTTATATGGTATAGTTATAATAAGAAAGATAGCATGTCTGCTGATGATTGCATTATTAGTTAAGATTAAAGGTTATGTACAAAAAATTATTATTGATCTACTTTGATACTGTAGTCATTCATAAGCTGTTTTTTAATCATATTTTCACTGTAAATACTATTTTACATAATGCTTACATACAATATGTTATATTTATGAACTACCTAGGGAACACTGTAAAGGAATAAGAGAGAAGGAAAAAGAAAATACTCTACTTTTCTAAAATATAATGGAAAGAAGTACTGGCTATATAATAGATACAGTATTTTAGTCACAGCTTTCCAATTTTTACTTGATTTTACGTAGTGAAGGACGTTTTATAACTTTTGTTGTGTATAGACAATCGCATTTTTTTACAAAATAGAACATCATATTTTCTAGCACACACAAAAGCAATGGTAATACAACAATAGTTTTTGCAAAATGGAAATTATTTTATTACTGTATAGTTTGGGCCTAGTTTTTGGGCAGTTACTATTATGTACTACGAAACATTTGCTATTATAAAATATTAGCCATTATAATTCAGGAACCACTTATTATATAATACAATAAAATATAATAATTTATTTATTATATTTCACTATTTATTAATAAATTATCAAAATTACAGAAATGCATGTTTTTTATGGTATTATTATAGTCTGTTACTTTGAAATAGGAGCATCAAGGTTACAAATTTTGCCTGGTCTCAATGGAAACTGCTAAGGCAATTCATTTATTGTATTTTTCTCGAACTAAATAATGTACTTTTTTAAGTCTAGTTTTGTCAATATTAGTTTCTTACATTCGTCACCTCTAACATTTTAAGCACATGTTATTACTTTCAGAATCGTTTTTTTTCTCTTTTTTAGAAACATTTAAAAATCCCTTAAACTTGACCTTAAAATCAATTTTTGCCTATAAAAAGTAAGAAGTTAACATTTAATAAATTCCTTGTTTTAATGTTATTTTCCACGATACTTTTAACAAATACTTTCCATGACAAAAATCAGTACAGCAGAAATGCTGACATGTTTATTATATTTATGAGTCTTGCCTAAACGTTAAGCGAATGCAGCAGAGCGAAATATACGATGAGTCCGAACTGGTTCGCACTTAATCCTCTCATTTGCACAAACACTTGACCACATCATTAAACAGGTGCTTCCTGGTAGCAACATGTGTGTAAGTTTTGCGCCGGAAGCGTTCATTATCACAAGTCACATACTTTAAGTACACTCTGTTCTAATGTATCACAACTTCTGTGAATAATTTAGACATATGTATGAGTAATTTAGGTTATATGTGTGACAAAGTGTAGCTGAAATTCACTGAATCTTTATTTTTCTTGCGTTAGCATTAAAAAAATAACGTGAACACATAACCTTTTGAAAGAATGAAAGAAATGTCTTTAAAGAATGCCGTTTCTCCCTTGGTAATACAATAATAAATAAAGAACAAAACATAAATATTTATAAACAAGTAAAATCGATGCATTAATTTTTTTAAAAAATGAATAAACGGTTAAAATAAAATAAAATAAAAAGCAATCTTATACATGTTTTCTCCAGTCAGTTTTTCTGTCACTACGCGATATTTTTCTTATTCCCTTATCAAATTTCATATCGTCCCCTGATTTAAAAGCTTGTCTTGCTGGCTAATGATGAAAAATAGACCCTCGATCTGAAAATTGCTTTGTATTTTCAAAAGCAGTTTTTTTTTTAGATTACACATTCCTTTAATGAATTGCTATCGAAAATTCAGACACCTTGGTGCTGCCAAATGAAGTGCTGTGTTTGAAATAGGAACTACATGCGTTCAAATCCGGGTCAAAAAATATCGGTTTTTTGTTTTTTGTTTGTTTTTTATTTTCTTTTTTTCTCTAGATAATCCACAAAGCGCTTACATTTGAAACGAAAACGTAATCAACCATTTATAGTAATATAATGTAGTTATTTTTTTCTGCTTTTTGATCTGATTGATATATCTCGAATCTTCCATTTATTATTATCAAACTTAATTGCGAAGTATTTCACTTACTCTTTATTTGACGAACGGCAACATTTATCCATTTATGATTCCAATAAATACGACATGTACCCAAATGTAGAAACGTGGAACAAGGTTCTTCTATTTATACCCTGCAATAACTTTTTCTTTGTCCGGCTTTTTGCACGCGTAATAAGAAAAGCAATAATGCTGCAGAAGGAAGCCTATGATTGCAGCCATAAAAAGAAAAGAAAACCAATAAAAGAAGATTTACTTGTTGTAGAGGAACTCAACAGGTTGCTCGGTTGTGCTGCTTTTTGAAAACAACGAATGAGAGGAAAAGATGAGACTGTGTTATTTTTATTTTTAGAAAATAAGTAGCAACTTCTTCGAAAATAACTAAGATTTATCTTTCTGCTTACTGAAAAATACTTTAGTTGTACTATTTTCGGAAAGCAAACTTTTCAAAACTGAGAAATGGATATTTTTGGCATAAATACGTGGGCATAGATCAAATAAGTATCATTTGTGCAACTTATCACACTTAAAAACAAGCAAAGTCTTGTAGCAATAACAAAATCATTTGATACGCTTCTGTTACGTGCAAATTTAAATCCCCAATTCTTTTCATTTAAAGATTTTGTGGATCCTAACTCTGAAAAAAAAAATTTTTAATTATCTGCGTTATGTCTTGTAAATATATTTTTTTTTTCTCAAATTAACAAATTAAAACTAATACTATTATTATCTTAATAGCTAATTTTCTTGAATTTATATTGTTATACATTCTTAATAATTTTCTATGCATTGCAAAAAAGAAAAGAAACTGAAGTGTGAAACAAGGAAAACAATTCCCGAACGAAATGTTTATTTTGAATAACGTACAATCTATATAATTAAAAGTACAAGTGCAACTTTTTAATGCTAATGAACTGGAGTTTGGTTGAAGTTTTACGTTCAAGTAACATTTTTATTTGTTACTCTATTAGGCATTATTTGAGTACTAAACTATTCATGCAGATAAATTTATCATTATTTTAATTTAAAATGTTATACTCCACTCTATGACGCTGTAAATTTCGATTAAAATTTCACAGCACACGGTACCTCCTAATGTGGGGTACAATATTTTTTTATTATTATTTTTGGTGCGCGTATTTTTCATCTACATTTGACATCAAGACATGGTGCAGACCAGTTGTCTTAGGGTTTTTTTTTTTTTTTGCTTCAAGATCAAAAGCACAACTTAACAGTAATTTTGTCCTAATAGACTTTAGCTCGTATCACAGTTCGAAAGTAAGCAGTTTTCGCACGAATTAGTTTTCATCTTTCTTACACGTTCAATGTCTCTAGATCTTTGAGTTATTAATTCTTCAGTGTTAACATTAACTGCGTGCTCTTTCAGTATTTTTTTACAACTAATGCTAGGAATTACGAATGAAAATCACGTTAAAGAAGCGTACAGTATAGAGTAGGGTATGTATGGAGTAAAATACGCAATGTGAATCAAAGCAAATTTATTTTTCTTCAGAAAATAAAGAATGATGAAATAAATGCAGTATACAATCGTACAACTACTCTATATTCGGTGTATTTACTGTGTGTCATGCTTTATTCAAGCCTTAGAATTTTATCAAATTTCATCCATATCAACTAATTATTGTCTAATTACTTCTTTTAAACAGTAATTCAAAAGTTTTTGATTATCTCTAACCAAACTTCCAAAAGAGAAAATAAGAATGCCAAGATACTCTTTTTACAAAAGACATATTATATGTATTCAAATCATAACTCAGCGCGTTAAACTATCATACAGTCTGGTGCCTGGGGATTCCAGATAGATACTTTCTATGGGCTATGGTTACATTTGTATTCAAGTTACGAATTGTTTGAAATTTTAATGACTTTTGAACAGGATACAATAAATATAAATGCTGAGAACAACTCAAATAAATTTAAATTTATCCAATTGTCTTTAACATTTGAACATTAACTACATTTTAATAAACCGCTAAGGCGTGGCAAGTTTACTCCATATTCCCTAGCAACATAATCTCATTGGCCGATGATCAGCCATTCATTGAAACTCGATGAAATTCTCATCGGCCGATAATCGATTCCGATGAGTTCTCATCGGGAATTGTTCCAATATGTCTCATCGGCCAAACAGAATACGAGCAGCAAAATCCGATGAATTTTGCTCGAAATACGATGAGATTCGGAGCAATTTACGAGCATTGCAGTCCCATGCCGATGAATTTAGGATCAATTTTGTTGAAAGTTTATCGGAAGGATGTCGCTTTCCGATGAAAAGTAGCTTATCGAAAACCATGCTCGAATACTGATCGGAACGATGCCATCGTGCGTTCCGGTTTTAGTTTACGAGGAGTTCGATGATCGGCCGTGAAAAATCCGATGAGTTGATGCTACTTGGGTTGTTTTACTTCCACTTCATAATAATGAACACACGTTTATTTCTTTTCCTGATCAAAGATCTCCATGTCTCCATGATAATGGATCAAATCAATAAGTGCAGTATTAATCTGCGCAGCGAACATAAGGTTTTAAACAAAAGCAAACTCATACCTTAGATACTAATATTTGTAGCATTTCACCGAAAACTGAAGTTACGATGCGAGTAAAGCTGTGCTCGGCAGAACGTAAGAACACACTCTAGTGATTTTATTCCTATAATAAATATGGCAATATCTGCTGATAAGATTTTATTGCCGCGTAACTGCACTACCTACATAAAACACGCTTCAGAGACATTAGCTTAGCGTGTAAAATATTCGGAGCATATAATGAAATTAACACAAGACTTAATTAGACGATAAATTTTCATCCATCAATGAATCGATGATTTAATTGATTGCTAAATTTGATATCCATGCTGCCGTCTAAATATGAAATTCCGGCTTTGTAGAGAATGCCTGGGATTGTATATAATGTCGGATGTTTTTAGGCAAAGTGTTAAATATGAGAATTATTCGTGACTATCGACAACATATTGTGGAATTCGACATTGAAGGGTCAGACACCTTTTGATACGTAAGTATGATTTACGTTAAGAGCATATACCCTTTTGGAAGCGTCCGGTTCGGAAGAGAAAGCGTTATTTTGTGGACATTAGTGTGACTATCGACAACATATTGTGGAATTCGACATTGACGGGTCAGGCACTATCTGATACTCTAGGTACAAGGGCGGATCAAGACATGCTCCAAGGGAGGGGCGATTATTTTTTTTTCTACTCCCCCCCCCCTTTTTTTTTCACCACATATACTGGTTAACACGTGTTTATTACAAATGTTTCGGTCTTCAATTTCGAAAAAAAATCCAGATCAGAGCGCCGAATTCCAACCAATTCTCATAGTATCATCGAAGATCATCTAAAATTGACTTTTTAGAACTTTAAATTCGAAAAACTGCTGGAGAAGGGTCCCTCAAGGAGGGGGGCGATCGCGCCCATGGCCCCGCTCTTGTATCCGCCCTTGTTTACGTATATATATTTTAAAGCAGAGGCCCTTTATCAAGCATCGGTTAGGAGGAGAAATCGTTATCTTATGAGCATGCTTTGTTGCTGATAGAATCGCTGCCACAGTGTTTATAAAACTAAACACACATTTTATAATTTTTTAAATGTTTTAGTCCTTAAATGTTGCCTGAGGCACTCCTTAACACAAACGGACATCATTTTTTGTTAACAAGACAACACGTCCGTTTGTACCTCAAGCCAGGGGTGCCCACAGGGGGGGATTATGGCGCAAGTTGCACCATCAAAAATTTTGGGGGGATTTCTTAAACTAATTTTTTCACTTAAATTATTTATTAATTTATTTTTCAAAATAAATTATTTACTGATTTGTTTTATTGCAAATTATTTATTAATTTATTTTTTTAACTTAAATTATTCATTAATTTATTTCTTTAATTTAAATTATTTTTTTATTTTTTGATTTATTTATTTATTATTTTTTCTTTTGTGTGAATGTGCTTGGAATGTCTGAAAGGGGAAAAAATATATTATGCGCATAATTAGTACTTTTAAAAAATTAATGTAGAAAAAAATAATAGCTAACTTAAAAAAAAAAAACAAATAAAGAATATTAAAAAAAAATAAATAAATAACATTTAAAAAAATAAATAAATTATGCTCAAAAAATAAATAAATAATATTTAAAAAGTAAATAATATTTAAAAAAGAAATAATATTAAAAAAAAATAAATGGTATTTAAAAAATAAACAAAAAAATAGAGCGCTAAAAATAAAAATAAAAATAAAAAGCACAAGAGGGTAGTTAAAGATTCTGGGGGGGAGGGGGGATTTGCGCCATTCAGCTTGGGCGGGATGGGACGAAAAATGACGATAGGGTGGGGCGAAAAATAAAAAAAATTCCAGATCAACTTCTAATAGTTGCCAAAAGTTGTCTTTGGTGATAGTTAGCTTTTGTGCAAATTTTGAGAAAAATCGGTTAATATCCTCAGGAGGCGCTGCGATCGCAAAGTTTTACCATAGCTTTTATAGGGATTTTATAGTTGAAATATGAAAAGCAATGCCGTTTGCTAATCTTGTTACATTTTTTTACTCATAAGATATAGTCATGCATTCAAAGCATATAAAATAACTCACAAAAATTATTTTATATGATATATTTATGTTTCAAACATCTTAAAAAGAAACAAAACAGTGAAAAATAGTGATTTTTAGGACAATATTAAGTAAAAACTGAATTTTTTTTACAAAATGAGACATGTAAATTATGAAACTGCAAACATATGACAACATTAAACAACATTACTTAAAAATAAATGAAATATGTTTTTAAAAATATGTACAAATGTACAAAACGTACATGATACAAAAATTTTATGTGTCACAGTTTGAGCTTTCACAAAAAATCTTTTTTATTTTCAAAGAAAGGGCCTTTAACCGTGCACGAACGAAACCATCCCTCGTTTCTATTCCACTTATGGTCAATGATGCATCCGTCACCAACTTTAAGCTGTGTTCCACGGATTGAATATGACAAATAAATGTCCACATGTTTCAAATGGGGAACATCACCGGTTTTCACCGTGTAGCTTGTCTTCAGATGACATCATTATTATAGGAGGTTCTGTCATAAGCACGTTTTCAAACTGCCAATTTATCAAGTCTGCATAGTCGGAAGAAAAGTTAATCTCAAAAATGATAAAAGTGTGGATGTCATTACTATACAGAGAATTGGTGTTTCTTACTCTTAAAATTTGACGAGTAACTAACTGCCGCACATGCCTTCGATCATCATTTAACATCTCCAACAATTTTTTTTTTTCAGTATATATATATATATATATATATATATATATATATATAAAAGCTATTCTCTGAATAACTGGCTCGATGACGGGTAACAGGGCGTCTGGTAAATAATGCGACTGGTAGAATAACTTGCCACAAGTTTCGTGCACCATCCTTGCATGATGAGTTGCACTTAATGAGAAACCAGCAAGGTGCACATTTAATAATGACTGAAACTAGCATTTTTAAGTTTGCTGTCGTGTATTCAGTGCCGATGATCAAGCGCAAATTTGATTGACTGTCATGAGCCATCTATAATGACTCCAGGAACTAGGTACTGTTTCAGAAAGATGTATGGAGCGGTTGTCACTAATAACGGCTTCAAATATTTCCAGTAAATATTTCTGGGCTGTTCTTAGGGTCAGCTCGGTCGATAGTTGGCATGTTTTGCATATTGTGCTCAACTGCCTCATATTTTATCATATGCTCATCATATGCCTCATACACTAGGTGGCCAAAAGTATCCGGACACTTTCAAAAATTCACATTTTTACATATACCTGGAGAAATAAGTGATCAATTGTTCTTTAACTTTAGTCATACAAAATATAGGCTTCACCGAACATTTCCAAGTTGAAATTAAATTACCCTTGCATTTGGGGGAGGATAAGAAGGGGGGTCGAAAGAATAACCGCTTTTTGACCATAACTCTTTGAAAATAGCTCGGAATGAGCTATGCATTTCAGTAATTAATTAGCATACTATGTATAATTACTATACAAATTCAAATGAACGCACCACTCTTACTTCCGAAGATATGAAACATTTTTTAAAAAACGGCAATTTTATTTGAAGGGTTTTTGCTCATAACACGCAGAGTTTTTGATCAAATCTTATCAAAACTTCAGGAAAGATGACAAAATACAAGAGAAAGAACATACTAAAACGGTTTTTAAAAATATTAAAAATCCGATGAGATATGAACGTTAAAAGGAAATAATTTTGCACGGCGCATGCGCGAACGACAGAAATTTATAACTACAAAAATATTGTAGCCTGGTATATACTGCATCTTATAAAAAAAGTTCCAGTTGAATATCATGAAAATTGAAAAAGATATCAGCGGTCTAGTGAGCTGTATTTCATTCATTCACAGACAATACATACATAGTGTTGGTCTGTCCACAAAGAGCTATTTTTAAAATAAAGGTTATTTCGTCATCGTTCAAAATCAACGTTTCAAGGGGTCTCCGGATACTTTTGGCCACCTACTTATAAGGTCTTTTTGGCCGAATGGGCGAAATGTGACTTCTATGCCAAATATAAATTTTTCAACAGTATACAATTTAACATTGAAAAATATGCTCGATTGTCCCCACACTATTTGTGAACAACCCCTCTCCATCTATGAATTGACTGCAAATGAATGAATTACAGCTCACTAGATTGCTGATATCTTTTTCAATTTTTACGATATTCAACTGGAACTTTTTTTATAAGATGCAGTATATACCAGGCTACAATATTTTTGTAGTTATAAATTTCTGTCGTTCGCGCATGCGCCGTGCAAAATTATTTCCTTTTAACGTTCATATCTCATCGGATTTTTAATATTTTTAAAAACCGTTTTAGTATGTTCTTTCTCTTGTATTTTGTCATCTTTCCTGAAGTTTTGATAAGATTTGATCAAAAACTCTGCGTGTTATGAGCAAAAACCCTTCAAATAAAATTGCCGTTTTTTAAAAAATGTTTCATATCTTCGGAAGTAAGAGTGGTGCGTTCATTTGAATTTGTATAGTAATTATACATAGTATGCTAATTAATTACTGAAATGCATAGCTTATTCCGAGCTATTTTCAAAGAGTTATGGTCAAAAAGCGGTTTTTCTTTCAACCCCCTTCTTGTCGTCCCCCAAATGCAAGGGTAATTTAATTTCAACTTGGAAATGTTCGGTGAAGCCTATATTTTGTATGACTAAAGTTAAAGAACAATTGATCATTTATTTCTCGAGTTATATCTAAAAATGTAAATTTTTGAAAGTGTCCGAATACTTTTGGCCACCTAGTGTATCATATCACTATAGTTAGGGATTCGCAGCCTGTCAACATTTTGCCAACAGAACCCCTGAACCCACGGGAACCAGTTGCTCATCCAACTGAGTATTCTACTAAGTGGAGAAGAAGCAATTCACTGCCATGAAGTTGACACATTAACCACTGCAATGGCCTATTAAAAATGTTTCAAGACGTTATATATAGCCACCTTTGCTAATAACAGAACTTCCCATGACAATGATACCATCTGAAGACGAGCTACATGACTTGAAAACCGGAGATGTACCCCATTTTCTTCGACGCATTTTGCACATTTAAAGGCTCGAAAGGAACTGCCATTCTTTGAAAAAACAATGTGAAAGCATAAACTGTGACCAATAAAATTTTCGTATCATGTACCTTTTGTACATTTTTTTTTCAAAAACATATTTCATTTATTTTTAAGTAATGCTGTTTAATGTTGTCATATGTTTACGCTTCATAATGTTTATGTCACATTTTGTAAAAAAATTCAGTTTGTACTTAATATTGTCCTAAAAATCACTATTTTTCACTGTTTTGTTTCTTTTTAAGATGCTGGAAGTATAAAAATATCATGTAAAATATTTTTTGTGAGTTATTTCTTATGCTTTGAATGCATGAATATATCTTATGAGTAAAAAAATGAAATGAGATTAGTTAACGGCATTGTTTTTCATATTTTAACGATAAAATCCCTATAAAAGCTATGGTAAAACTTTGAGATCGCAGCGCCCCCTGAAGATATTAACCGATTTTTCTCAAAATTTGCACAAAAGCTAACTATCACCAAAGACAACTTTTGGCAGCTATTAGAAGTTGATCTGAAAAAATTTTTATTTTTCGCCTCGCCCTAATGGGCACCCTGCCTCAAATTACACAAAGGCATGATTTCATGCCTTTGACGTGTTTTTTTTAAAGAATTTGTTAAAAGCACCGTCCTAAATTTAAATAAGAACTTATGAGGCACTTTAGTGAGTGTCATTTACGTCAATGGGGGAATTTTTTGTTACGAAAACAAGAATAAACTTAATAAACTCATATACTATTCTTCTCAATAGGTTCCGAAAGCTATTTTTATGACATTTCCTGAGTCTATGACTTCAAGATACACTGGCGGAAAAAAAATCCCAGCACCAAGAAAGACTTGGCCTAGATAAACGAAATTTGGTAGGCGTGTTTATACAACTGAAAGATGACATCGATTGAAATTACGAGCTCCGCGCATAAGTGTGGCGCAGCTGGCGTCACTCAGAACATGCAAATAAGGCTTGTTTTAAAAGCGTGTTGTGAAGCTCGTGAGCATTATTTTTCCGTGACATTTGACGAATTGTGTTCATGTTAGTCAGGAATGCCTTTAAGAAGACAAAGAAGCCATTATCAACAGCTCACCGAGTTTGAACGAGGTCGTACAATTTGGCTACGAGAAGGTGGATTTTCATTTCGCGATATTGCAGAAAGACTTGGGGTGGAATGACTACGGCCTAGACACACGGGACCCACACCTGGAGTCATGGTCTCTGGAGCAATTTCCAACAGCAAGGGGGGCACTCTTGTGGTTATCTTAAACTCACTGACTGAAAATTTGTCGTCAGTCTGGTAATTTAATCAGTAGTACAGCCCTGCTGCAACGCAATGCGCTCTACAGAGTGCTGACATGTTACCACGACCTGCAAGATCACCAGGTCTGTCTCCAATTGATAACGTATGGGATATCATTGGACGGCACCTCGAGCATCATCCGCAGTCAGCAATGACGATCCTAATATTGACACAACAAGTGCAACAAGCATGGCACTCCATACAACAAAGTGACATTCGGCACCTGTATGACATAATGCATGCACGCTTTCAGGCTTGCCTTCAAAATTCTGGAGGTTACACCTTCTATTAATTTAACATAATTTCACATTTACACAGCGTTTTCTTGAGCTTAAATTAGCCAGCCATCTACTACATTTAATCAATTAAACGTGTCAACTAGACAATTGCATTACCCAAATTTCATTACTCTACAGTAAATTTTTCTTGGTGTTGGGATTTTTTTTCCGCCAGTGTATATTACGGTCATAGCAATTTTACTGGTTATGAACTTTATTTTCATCATTAGAGTAATGTGGCCTTATAATTTTGACAAGTATCTTCTTTATGTTCAAAACAAAGACCTGTTGTTTAGGCAATAACACTTAACTGTTCAATGTTTTTTCGGTAATCTTTAAAAAATAATAGGATCCTTGTTTTTGGTATTTTCATTTGACCACCGCTTGCACTGTTTCCCTTCAATATTTCTACTGTTTCTTTCTTGGGCTTGTATTTTTTTTCCATCAAAGTAAAATCATTAAATTATTAGTAACTCATTTCGAATTTATAAAACGGAAATCACACACACACACATTTAAAAAGTAAACATAGAGATTCTTTGTCAAACTGTGCATTACTATGGCAGGTAAATCAACCAAATACCTTAATTTAACATTTTGACAAAAATTTGTTAAAAACGCACACAATCGTGTTTTTTTTTTTTTTTTTTTTTTTTTTTTTTTTTTTTTTTTTAAGAATTTCTACAAACTTGCAAGGAACGAAAAATTACCTGAAATACTCCAAAGTTTTATCCGTACTTTGTACTACCAATGGTATTTTAATTTTATACATTACAGAAAACATATTGTTTTAACAATTTTTCTCAAATTACATAAAGGCTTGCCCACTTATTGGAATATCAATTAAAGGAATGTGTTGCTTAAGGTAATTCACTTAAAATGTACCAATTGTAATACTGTCGAGCCCGCTTATTAGAATATCGGTTAAAAGAATATCTCGCTTAATATAATACATTTTCAATGTATCAAACCTTTGTAATGTATTATTTTGATGCCGGATAATGATTATCCCGCTTGTTAGAGAATTTTTTGTGGCAAATTTGCAATTCCATTAAGCGGGTTCGACTGTGCATACTTATAAAATACTAATTTCAAAAAAACGAAAACTGTTTTTGTTTAATATAAAATGAACATAAGTTTAGTTTTTCACTAAATTTAAATTTGCATCTCTAGGTAACTCTAAGAATTGTTCGAGCATAAAGTCAAAATCTCCTAGAGAACGTAATAAATTTGCGGGCGAGCTTTTGAATGTAAGGGTCAATACTGTTACACGGCTCAACTTTCTAGTTGTTTAGAATTACTCAACAGAAGTTAATCCTAACGAATCGTCGCAAAACTTTGACAATTTTAAGAGTGGTTCATTAAGTTTGAAAAGAGCTCTAAACTCAGATCTGGAACCTGATGCCATCCAGAGCATTATATAACGTTGCTTACGTGTGTAAATGTTCTTTGCATGTACAAGTTTAAATTCAAATGTCAAGACTACGTAAACTGTTATAATTTTCTCCCATAACAAAATTTGCGCTTTTAAAATAATGCAATATATAGTTTTAGATTCAAAAGTATTAAGAAAAGTATCAGAAGTTATCGAGTTATAAAAAATATAAACAACAATATCTACATAATTTATTAATGAAAAAACATTCGTTTAAAAATAATTTTAAGTTCGTTATAGAATGATTTACATGAATACCACATTATGATTTTCACTTTAAATTGTTCCAGTAGAAACATATTTTAAAAAATGTGTCGTTTTCTTGCAGCCGTGTCCTGCATGGGTTCTCTGCAGAATCCGGTCAGCAGGTCTGTATTGGTTGAGCACCGGTACGCGAGATGTTGACAGAAACCCATTCTGAAAGAGGGACTACACAACACTTGAGGTCCATAAAGAGAACATATAGCATTTTTTATGGTTCATAATAATAATAATAATTGTTCAGTGTAATTAAAATTAATAATTTCTTTCAGCGGTGTTATGTAACTCGATTTACAGAATCCGATTGATTATTAATAACAAGGATTCGAAAAATAAATAAAAAATCTCCAACTAATGCTTTTGAAAAAGAAAGAACATTTAAACATTTTAAGAAGAAATCAATATAAACTTGTATAAGTTCATTACGACCCAAAGAATAAATTACTTTTCCTTCTCATTCTCAGAACGCAATTTTATGTTACTTAACAAAATCAACATGTTTGTCCGTTTTATGTAAAAGATTGTTGGTACAAAATTAATGGAAACAAGATAACATATCAAAAATAAAGAAACATTTTTCAATTTTCTGATTTCATGAATTCATTTTGTAAAAGAAAAAAAAAACTTGAAAAGTTATGCTCTGAAGCATTTTATATGCAAATAAGCGTATTTGCCTTAGTTCACCCCGTTAATCATGGTAAATCAATTTTTCTCTTACTCCAGCGGAAAGTAATTTAATATTGCTACAGCCACGGAAGAATAATCATATTTTTTAGGCTCGTGATTATAATTAGAGTAGGAGATGAAACTAAATATCGAAAAACTCAAAGCATAAATTTAATCAACGTTTCTTTGCTGCACCAATGAAGGGAATGAAGTAATTTCATTTTCCGTCAAAGTCATCAAATATTTTCCATCGCGCGTATGAAATTTGAGTCTTCTTATGTAATAGCACGCAATTGTTTTTTCATTCTGGAGGTAAAGGAGATGTTTCTACTGTGTTTTGTTTCAAAGCTTGTATCTTTCTTTGGATGAATGAAACTATACTTAGTTTCAAAATTGATTCGGAAAGCAAAGGAACTGTATATTTACGTTAGCAGCTTTGAAAGCAAATCCCACACTCGTATGACAAATACTTAATCTCTGTTTTATTATTAACCAATGTTACCAACCTAGAAAGTCGTAATTATTTGGCTAAAATGTTTCATATTGGTGAAGTATTAAGTGACTATGTTGTTTTTACAGAATAATGCAGCTCATTTTACAGTACTAAAATGTAAAAATTTCTAATTTTACAGAAATCAACATATTTGTAGTTTTTATGTAAAAGATTGTTGGTACAAAATTATTGGAAACAAAATGATGTATCAAAAATGAAGAAACATTTTTAAATTTTCTGATTTCATGAATTCATTTTATAAAAGAAAAAAAAAAACTTGAAAAGTTAGCTCTGAAGCATTTTGTATGCAAATAAGCACATTTGCCTTAGTCCACTACGTAATCATGGTAAATCAATTTTCTTCTTACTTCAGCGGAATGTAATTTAATACTGCTACAGTCATGGACGAATAATCATATTTTTTAGGCTCGTGATTATAATTAGAGTAGGAGATGAAACTAAATATCGAAAAACTCAAAGCATAAATTTAATCAACGTTTCTTCGCTGCGCCAATGAAGGGAATAGAGTAATTTCGTTTTCTATCAATGTTATCAAATATTTTCCAACGCGCGTCTTAACTTAGAATCTTCTCACATAAGAGCACGCAATTGTTGTTTTGTTCCGGAGGTAAAGGAAATGCTTTTACTGTGTTTTGTTTCAAAGCTTGTATCTTTATTTGGACTAAGAAAATTCTACATAGTTCTGAAATTAACTCGGAAAGCAAAGGAAATGTAAAGTTATGTTAGCAGCTTTGAAAGCAAAGGAAATGTAGATTTACGTTAGCAGCTTTGAAAGCAAAGGAAACGTAGATTTACGTTAGCAGCTTTGAAAGCAAAGTAAATGTAGATTTACGTTGGCAGCTTTGAAAGCAAAGGAAACGTAGATTTACGTTAGCAGCTTTGAAAGCAACGTAAATGTAAATTTACGTTATCAGCTTTGAAAGCAAAAGAAATGTAGATTTACGTTAGCAGCTTTGAAAGCAAAGTAAATGTAGATTTACGTTAGCAGCTTTGAAAGCAAATCCTACTCTCGTGTGACTAATAGTTATTACCTGTTTTATTATTAGCCACTATTACCAACCTAGTAAGTAACCTTTATTTGGTGAAAATGATTCATATTTTTGAAACATTACTTGACTGGTTAAAATTACAAGTATAAGCGGGTATAAGGGATTTGTTTACGGTTAGTAAAATTCAAAGATTCTTTTTTTGGTGACATTTGTATACAGGCAATTAATGCGTTACCGTTTTAATGGAAGCAAACGTCGTTCATGTGCACAACTTCAGATTAATCCACACATACTAAACATTTATTTTGGTTTCTGAACAATTCGGAAAAATAAATCTTAAGTTATAACACAAATTTACACGATTATAAGATATTAATAAATGTGTAATCAACAAAATATATTCATGTAATTATTGAAACGAAATAGTTTTTAAACTTAATGTTTACTCTTTTTGCACCACATTGGCTTTACGCTTGCGCTGTTTTTTTAAGAAAAATTAATAACTACTTTAAATACAAACATTAAAAGTCAAATTCAATGAGGAAAATTAGTTGATTTGTTAAGCAAATAAAGCATTTTGATGGCTTTCGTGTTTGAAAATACGCATCCACGAGAACAATAATTCTTCATAGTATCAAAGTGTGTAGAGAAAAATACAACATTAAGGAGGCGCAAGTAAACAGGGACGTTGTATTGAACTTGTATTTTTCTATACATCAATAGCACAAAGGTATTTGTAAACTTTATCAAAATGTGTATTCATTGACGTCTATATTGATGATTAAAAAAATCACTCTCGATTAGTTCTTTTATCGTCATTAGACTATTCGGCCTAATAATTTTGTCCAGCATCTTCTTAATGCTCAACGCAAAGACATGTTGTGAAAAGAATAATCTTGTTGTTGTTACTTATGCCACTCGGGAACTCGAGCCCGAATAGATGCATCTACCCGGTTTAAGGCGAAATAGATACGGCTTCCGTTTTCTCGAGAACCATTATGGTGGAAGTCCGATTTTAGCTCAGCACACAAGCCATAAGACCCGTTTATAGGGCAGGCAGCCATTCATAACAGTCATTCACACAGAGGAAGGACAAGAACAGGAGAGAGGGAAAGTACATCCATGCCTGAGTCGGGATTCGAACCCGGGGCCACCGCATCACGGACTCTTCTGACCACTAGACAATGTGGTCGGCAGGATTAATCTTTAATTTTAAAATGTATCTTTCCGCAATGTGTATTAAATAAGATCCTTACTCTCAGATATTTTCATGCCACAACCACCTGCACTGTTTTACTTCATATTTTTGCTGGGTTTTTTTTCCTGGCCCTATTTATTTGTCAGGGGCTGTACTTCGATAAGTTCTTTTCAAGTACTAGTTTGCAGTACATTAAAAAACAAGAAGTTCTGTTAAGAACTAAACGAGCCTACTTTCCCGTACATCGACATCAGCATTGTAGCATCTGATCAATATTCTCTTAAAAATCTGAAACTAAAAATTATGTCAAACATATCTTTATAGCACTTAAAGCTGATTTCTGAAAGCAAAATATACCCCTCCCGTCAGATAAAATATACACGTAAAAAGTAAATAAACGAGTCAATAAAGTTTTTGTCGCACCTTTTAAAGAATGTAACTGTTATAGTTCTTCCGTAGAAAATTTCCACAAAGAAAGAAAAAAAACTCGTTCGTTAATAAAATGTCTTGAATTTCATTTTTAATCCGTTGCCAGTTGTTAAATATAAATAAGGAATAAAATGCTCTCGTGAATGAAAAATTTTTGTTAACAAAATAAATCGTCTGATAAAAAAAATAATAATAATAAATTAAACAAAACAAATAAATAAATAAACAAAAAATCGTCTGCCCAGTCAGTCATTTTTTCTGACCCTGCATTTCCGCCATGTTTGCGGAGTCGGAGTCGGAATCAGAGTCCTCACAGAAGATTATTCAGAAAAGTACTTTACAATACATTATTTATCAAAACCATTTTCTTACAAAGTTAGTTTGAAGGAAATCCGCCTTGAAGTTCAGAATCAACATTCAATTTAAATTTCTCCGTAGGCGCTCATGTTAAATTTTTTTCTGAACGGTTCATCATTGAACGAAAAATGGTTCAAATTGAAAAGTGAAATATAGGAATGAGCCTCTCCGAGATCTTTCGAACAAAAAAAAAGTTTATTCAATTCGGACGGTTCACTTGAAAGTTATTAGGTGGGGAAAGGTTCTTTGAACGGTTCAATGTTGAACGAAAAAAATGTTCAAATTGAAAATTTAAATACGGTAATGAAGCATCCTTGCCGAGATCTTTTGAACAAAAAAAAGTTTGTTTAAATCGGACTGTTCATTCAAAAGTTATTAGGGGTGAGAGCTTGTTTGAACGGTTCAATGTTGAACGAAAAATTGTTCAAATCAAAAATGTAGATACGGGAATGAAGTATCCTTGAAAAGATCTTTCGAACAAAAAAAAGTTTGTTCAAATCGGACTGTTCATTCAAAAGTTAGTATCGCGGGACCGGTTATTTGAACGGCTCAAAATTGAACCAAAAATTGTTCAAATCAAAAAATCAAATATGGGAATGAGCTGTACTCGCCGAGATCTTTCCAACAAAAAAAAGTTTGTCCAAATCGGAATGTTCATTCAAAAGTTATTAGGGGGGGACAGACAGACCGACAGACCGACCGACCGACAGACCGACCGACACACAAATTCCCCATCTCAATACCCTACTTTCAAATTTTTAATTTTTCGATATTCATTTTACCTTTTTATTTTTTTAACTTGGCGATATTTTTTGGACTTGGCGATATTTTTTTTTAACTTGGCGATTTTTTTTGGACTTGGCGATATTTTTTAGATGCATTAAGCTACTTTTAATACTTTTTTCGTCTTTCTTTTACTTTTAACGGGAAAGTAGGCTAAAAACTTCCATTCATACAGAAAAACCTTTTACAAGTTAAAACGCTGTTACAAGCTTCCCGAGATAAGTTTGAAATATAGTTTATAATTGTTGAATGCAAATAATATCCAGTGGGTAGAACATAATATGGAGACAAAGGTTGAAGAAAATAAAAAGTAAATAACGTGTGCATTGTTATTCCCTTGACAGGAATGCCTTAAGGGTTGTATTTGGTATTGAATGACAAGCCCTTGTAACACTTACTTTTTGTACACGAGTCCCCAAAGAAAATTCTTAAATGAGATTAGTTATTCATTATGATGAAGCAGAAAGAATTCTGATCACTCCCTCTAAAAAATGTTTATGTTTTTTATTTATTGTTAAAGTTTTCTACCTTTTCGATCCTACATCAGTGGTTTCATTTGTTTTCAGCAATACTGTAATATAAGACAAACCATGGAGTAAGATTCAACCATTATTAGATATTTACCCAGGTAGCACAAATAACCTTTAAACGTTTTATAAACGTGTGCTACTTGGGTAGCAATTGAAAAATAATTCAAAACCATGACAAGAATATTGTATGGTCTGAGAAACACATACAAATAAAAGCCATCTTTTTATTTTAAACGTATTGAACTATTATTACAGTTTAATGGTGCGATATATCGTACCAAAGATTAAACATTAAAAATAACATTTATCGTACTAAAAAAGTATTTGCGCATATAAAATAGTAGTTGACGAAAGATTTCTATAGCATTGAAAAGCAAAATAACTAGTTAGAAAGCGCCCTTTATTTGGTTGCACATATAGCTCTTTTATTACAAAACATACAATTTTCCATATAGCTAATTAGTGTGCTCTTGGTAAGAAAAATTACAGCTTAGATAGACAATAATTAGCAAAATTAACCATTAACGCAAAAATGCATAATTGCGTATAATCATATTACGACCTTTCTTCGGTGCTAATTATGTTTCTACTAACTTCTTTTTTTATTCTAGATTTATGAAATTCTCAAAGAATTAGAACTGTATGCATTAAATTAAGAATAAATTATTCAATGTGTTATACGTATTTTTAGACGGCATGTTACTTTTTGACATTATTAAAGGGAAAATTTTGCCCCATAAAAATGCAAAGACTTAAAAATAATTCAGTGTAAACGCTGCAACGCCTTTGAGCATATTCAGTCCTAAATTTTTGATGATTAAATTTGCAACTTGTCATAAGTGTCGGATGAAAATATGAGAAAAATTTAGTTCCTCAGAGTTTCCTTTGACAAATACAGAGGAAAAATTAATTAACAATGTTTTTGACTTGAATTATTATTTTCAATTACAAGCAATTAACTTTTAAAATAATTTGTGGGGGAAAAATAGGGAGATGATTGAAACACTTGTAAAAATAATATTGTAGCTTATAAACAATACGATGAAGTTTAATTTTCTACTTGAGTATTTTAACGGATAATAAAAATAAACTTACTTTGTTCACATAATATTTTTTAACCCTTTCAGTCGGAGTTAGGAATTAATTAAAAAACAATGTTTTTATCTATTAGACAGAGTACTTTGGCTGAAATTATCTTACACACAAATTTCAAGTTTGTAGATGAAAAGTTTAAAAAGTTGCAGTAATGTCTCATGTTTCTGATATATTTTGAAAAAAAAAATGTTTCAGCTGAACAATCCGTTAAATGTCTTACAATTTTAATTTAAAAATATTCTCCAAATACATTATAAAACATGTCATAAATATTTGAAATGTCAAATAAAATATTATGTTTTTCTTAAAAAGTCAAAGAAAAAACTCGCCATAGCGATGAGAGTTAATAGTTGGAAAAAAGAGACAAACGCAATCTCCCAATCTTAATTCGGGAATGCTGCCACTCCTTAGTGAAAAAAAATTGCATGGCTAGTAATAAGCAGAATGAAAAAAGCCAGATTAAAAAAAAAAGTAATTTAAATGACTCATGAATGGTTCGTAGTGTTCAAAGTTCATGTCCAGTATAGCGGACACTGTGGCTGAAATGGCTAACGATTAAAGCTTGGCTTCTAAACATAGATATAGTAATAACTAGATTAAAAAAATAAAAAAAGCAGTTCCATCGGCAACCACGAGGTGATGATTAGACTGGCAAGTGCCCGGCATAGCAACATTAGCTGCGCAAGCTGCGTTGTACCAGCTGGAAATTAGTTACTGATACTGCAGCAGTTTTGCATTGTAAAATATGTTAACTAGAAGTTCAAAAATGCATTCAAATATTTTGAGTAGCGTATCATGAAAAGTAAATAATAAAAGAAAAATATGCTTACTGGACTTACGTTATTTTCTGGTGAGCGAATTTGAAAAGTTTCAAAAAGTGCAAAAACTCATGCTTAAAAAGCAATCACTTATTTATTTTAGTTACTTTCAATCAGAGTCTTCATCTAAGAAATTAAGCACTGAGAAGAAAAAAGTTACTCAAAATAAAAAGTACTAAATGAGCACAAATGTCACTAGAAAAAAAAACGCCGCAAAAAGTATTAGGTGTTAAAAAAAATACCCATTTAATACCTTTCATCGCCAAGTCTTATCGAATCAAAACTATTTAATTACCAAAACAATTTAAAGCACGTCTCATTAAAAAGACGGACAAAGAATTAATCTTGCTAAATTCCTTTCATTTTTTCTTTATTTTTCTTTTTATTATTATTTTTCCCCCTCAATCACTGATGTAATTTTTCTTTTCATTTACCATTTTCAGAGCATAAAAAGTAATAAAAGATATTTGAAGCTGCAAGTTACTTGGTATCTTTTCGTGTTATCGCAGTATTTTATTGAAATAAAAAAAAAACTGTGGGGAATTAAGAGCGTAAGATGTATTTAGCGAATCGTTCAGTACATGGAAGCACTGATTTTCACACACTGTTTTACATAAATGCTACTCAATACTATTTGAAACAAGTGTTAGAAAATCAAAGGGATGAATCAACTTAAGAATTGTTTCAATGCACTTTTTTGTTGAATTTGTATAAAACTCTCTGTTATGCAATTCGGTAACACAATTGAATGCAATTGCAGCAAATATTTTCTATTTTTAGTAATACATTTATTACTTAAGTATTCATTTCAGGAGCAATTAACAGCATTGTTAAGATCCAGTGGAAAATACATAAAAACAATTTATTATATAAAATGCATTGTAAAATATGTTAATTAGAAGTTCAAAAATGCATTCAAAATATTACGACTATCATCTACGTATAAGTTGCTACAGGTATTGTTTATTCTGAATAAATGCACGTGATGATCATTTTGTGTACTGATAAACGTGGATCTGGTTTATTTTTTAGATTTTTTCTTTCCTTTGAAGATAGACATGGAAACAGTCAAAACGCACCCTCGTATTTGAAGACTATTTACACTAAAGTCGCATTGAATATGTCAATTTTCCAAGAATAGTTCAGGGTAAATGCGGGAGATAAGTCGCTTTTTTTTTTGGTATGTATCCCTTGGTAAGCGTAGGAAAAATAAACCATGCTGTGATATTTAATGATACATCACCCCCATTTTTAGAGTAAGACGCTGCACTTGTGCAGGATTTACTTCGTACTGGAACAGCAGAATGAACAAAAAAAAAATAAATAAATAAATAAAAGTATAATAAGGAAATATCTGCCTATTAAATAGCCCTACTTAGACTATTAGGTATTGTTAAGTACCTTACTTAAAAAAAACTAAAAAAACTCAAAACTTAAAACTTAAAAAAATTACCATCACCGGATTTTAAAACACAATGACTGATTTTAAATGAATGTTTCAAGACCTCACGCACTAAAAAGGTCTCTCAGTAGCTGACTTCACACATCTGGTTGTTCCAATCTGCCACTGCAAATTTGCAATGGCGGTATACTAACTTCTTATATCTGATTGTTGTTTTCCTTCCGTTATCAATTCTTTTAAGTTTTTTTATTGA